>BJFM01008749.1:0-13672 GCA_016586285.1 Arothron firmamentum
TATATATATATATATATACATACACACACACACACACACACACAGCATACACAGCCTTTCAGGGAATGAATTTATGCTGCTATAGAATACCACCAGCTTCTTGTCAATTAGCTGCTGTAAACAATCTGTTTACTGTCCACGAGGGTTTAACGGCTAACTGGAAGGGCAGTGCCAAATGGAGGAGAATTGTCCAGTTGACTAGGCTGCGTGAAGATCCTCAGGTGCAGCATAGAAATGCTCATTAATTCCTTCTAGCTGGGGGTGATGAGCATGCAGCCAACATTTGAGCAATTTGCATCACAGTCTAACACATAAAGTGGGAGATTGTAAAGCATAATTGGACGAATTCACATAATGATCACACAATAAGCATTGCGGCAAGGTTAAAAAAGTATCAAGTAGTGTTTATTGCAAAAACCTGTCAGCATTAGATTTACTTGACTAATTCAATATGAGGTGCTTCTGGAATTATGAGAGAAAAAAGACCTTGCTGTCAAAGGTGATATTTCTTTGCTGAGAGAGTAAAATTGGAGTCTAATAACATACATTTATAACAGTGTATTAGCTACAAGGTTAGCTATATTGCTAAGCAATTTCAAGTTAATATACAGGGTCCTTTGCTAAATTGAATTGAAACGCTTTTGCTGCACAGCATTGAGTAAATGCTTAGAAAAGGGCTTGACAAAGATAAACATGCACATTCATCATGCATTGGCTTTAGAATCCCAAGAATTAACAGAATTTAAACCCAAAACATATCATCCTGATAGCTTATTACAGTTGCAGGGATATAGAGATTCTTGCCTGTATAGCTACTGTAGATATTATCTGCATCATCCTCAATGCGACCTTATGTCTGGAAATTTCTGAATTTATGGACGGACTGTGGATGATCAAAAATATCTAGGCCGCCCTCGGTCACATCTAATGCTTGATGCCCCTACGATGAAAACCCATGATGAAATCAATAAATGCAAATGCGTTAGAAAATAAATGACAAACCTAAAGCGGCCTAGCTATATGTGTTGATGCAGAATAAAGCCATTTACATTAAGAGCATAAAGGATCATTTCTGCTCAGAGCTATCTTTTCCATGTAAGTAAGGCCTTTTGGTTCATAATTATAAATCTTACAATATGCCAGACAGTTTTGGTCTAGGTTTCAAGGTTTTAAGTTTTGTTCTGGATTTATGCAGATATGTGATGTGAAAAGAGGTGAGGAATCCAACAGGAGATCACAATTCCCCATAAGTTGAAATTTTTCATCCCGTTCAAACGACTTCTACCTCTAAAAGATATGCTATAAAATAGCCCAGCTGTAGTGGACTTGGGAGTCTATAGTTCATATAAAAAAGCTTGTGTGGGGGCAGTCTGGGACAGCTTTTCAAGATAAGTCACTGTGAACAATAAAAGCAGAATTTCTTTTCCTATGGCGCTGTTTAAGACAAATGCTGTGATAAGGAAGCAAAAAGCGGCCCAACCAAACTGACATCTCTCTTTATCAGGTAAAATGATTAATCACAGGTGCTGCATGGCCGGATGCTTTTATACAAAGAACAATCAAGCAATTTAAAATCCATTTCTCATTTCTCTGTATAACCCCATGTGGCAGACTTGGCTGCAGAAATATTGTGGCTTCTACTAAAAGATATACGAAGATTAAGAAGTGTGATCATTGACGAGTGGCCTTGTGATCTCTGCAGGCTGGTGCATGGATTTTTAGCTACTATGTGGGCACTCATGTAGGCGCCAACACAAGGCAGAATGAAACTAACCTTTGGCGGTGTCATCAGGGTTAACCCATCTTTTCATGCCATTATTACCACGCAAACAGTGTGAAAGATCCGACCTTAAACCCTTTGGCCACCTGGATGATCCCATATTTCACATTCTTAAGAGTGTGGCTGACAAAAATGGCCAGTTATGATCCTGGCGGGGTCCAACGCGATCGAGCTAAAACATGCAAGTGCAAAATTCAAAGGCTCCAACACTTGACCAACAAAATACATAAAAATGGCCAGCCTCTTTTGCGACAGATTATATCTATCTATATTTTTCTAGAGTTATATTAAACCCTACACTTTCAGTTAATTTCCCTACATGTGGTGGGGCTAGGATGAAACACCGTTCAATCGCAATTGCTTAAGTTTCAAGCAGTCAATACTCAAAATATTTGCCTGTGGGTGACAATGCATGGTGTACAGATCCTAGATACCCCATCACTTAAAAATTTAATATCTTGTTCTAGGAAAACACCCAAAGGAGTTTGAAGTCTTCTAAAAAGTTCAGAAAGGCTACATCCCATGTTATCTTAAATAAAGGTCACTTGAGCTGTCTGACACAAAGAAAAGCAGGACAGGCTCCCGAGGTGCCCAATACGGGGATGTGACTGCTTCTTAGAGGATCTAAAGGTCACATTTGTACTGTTGAAGATTTGGTGGTGTCACTATGGTGGCTTCCTCATGGGACCTCATTGCAGGGTAGCTCCCTGTTTGCCAGAGGAACATAGTTTGGTTTACTGAGAGTGGAAAAGATGAGTATTGATTTGTACACTACAGCTGAGTGAAGTGGAATTGTTTGTTTGTATGGGCTCAGAGTTTATGTTTTTGTTCTCTTCATCTCTCCTTATCACTGGTGTGCTAATATCCGCTGTTCCTTCCCCTGCTCTCGACTTCATTTCTCACTTCTCATCCTCATTTTCCCCCTCCATTCACCCCGTGTGCTGTTCAGTAACCTATCTGTTGCCGTAGTGAGTGGTCAGATGAGAACGAATTAATCATGGTTCCAAAATGACTCATCTGCATGAAAAGCAAAAAATGAGCTCATCAAAGGTCAGACGTACTGCTAAACTGCAGTGACCCCTGCAAATGGCTCTTCTAAACATTATACATTATAAATAGCCATAGATGGACAAGATATTTGCACAGTCAGCAAATATTTTCCCCCAATTTATTATACTTTATTTTGCTTCTTCATACTGATAAGGTGGCCTGATAAGGATCAGTCATACCCTGGAGACAATATGTCCTCCACACAATGACCTTCAAAGCACTTTGTTCTAATATCAAATAATATTAGTTATCATTATCCATCCATCCATCCATCCATCCATTTTCTACCGCTTATCTGGGGTCGGGTCGCGGGGGCAGCAGCCTCAGCAGGGAGACCCAGACTTCCCTCTCCACAGCTACTTCGTCCAGCTCCTCTGGGGGGATCCCCAGGCATTCCCAGGCCAGCCGAGAGACATAGTCTCTCCAGCATGTCCTGGGTCTTCCCGGGGGCCTCCGACTGGTGGGACGTGCCCTGGACACCTCACCAGGGAGGCGTCTGGGAGGCATCCTAGCTAGATGCCCGAGCCACCTCATCTGGCTCCTCTCGATGCGGAGGAGCAGCGGCTCTACTCCGAGCTCCTCCCGAATGGCAGAGCTTCTCACCCTATCTCTAAGGGAGAGCCCAGCCACCCTGCGAAAGAAGCTCATTTTGCCCGCTTGTACCCGCGATCTTGTTCTTTCAGTCATGACCCAAAGCACATGACCATAGGTGAGGGTAGGAATGAAGATCGAACGGTAAATCGAGAGCTTCGCCTTTCGGCGCAGCTCTCTCTTCACCACAACAGATCGGTACAGAGTCCACATTACTGCAGACGCCACACCGATCCGCTTGCCGATCTCCCGCTCCATCCTTCCCTCACTCGTGAACAAGACCCCGAGATGCTTAAACTCCTCCACTTGGGGCAGGATCCCCTCACCAACCCGGAGAAGACACTCCACCTTTTTCCGGGCGAGAACCATGGCCTCAGATTTGTGGGTGCTGATTCTCATCCCGGCCGCTTCACACTCGGCTGCGAACTGATCCAGCGAGAGCTGAAGGTCACGGACTGACGAAGCCAGCAGGACCACATCATCTGCAAAAAGCAGAGACCCGATCCTGAGGTCTTCAAACCGGACCCCCTCAACACCATGGCTGCGCCTAGAAATTCTGTCCATAAAAGTTATGAACAGAATCGGTGACAAAGGGCAGCCCTGGCAGAATCCAACTCTTACCGGAAACAAGTTCGACTTACTGCCGGCAATGCGGACCAAGCTCTGACACCGGTCATATAGGGAGCGGACGGCCCGTATCAGGGGGCCCGACATAGTTAACATTAGGGACCCCTAATGCAAAATGCAAATGCAAATGTATTTTGATTTGATCTGTGCCCATACACCATCACATTTTCAGCACAAAGATGAACTTCTGGTATTGTAGAAGGTAAACTATGCCGACTTCTCACTTACTTGTTCACCTTCTTTCAAAAGCCAACATGTGATCTTGAGCATAAAATATGTCAGCTACTATTTACTTATACTATTAATTTAGCCATGACAAACACCAATTTGTTATGTACACAACTAACAGACTATACTTAGTTTTAAAATGTTAATATAAATTTTAATATACAAACATATACGCGATCAGACTCTGCTTTTGTTGGGGTTTTAAGGTAAGAGAAAGATTTTTTTGCGAATTCTCTGCAACAGGTTGTCTCCTCCACAGAGAGTTGCATGCCCCAGAATGCCTCTAATGCGAAAGGCCTAATTGCTTGTCGACCATTTGGTTGGAGGACATAGACAGTCGGGTGAATTATTCAGAATCTTCGGGAAACTCCTGGTATACAAGGGAGCAGCGTACAACAGTTGGGTGGATTTATAATTAGGCAGGTGAGGATTACAGACAGCACACACTCCCTCGACCTCCCCTTCCCCCTATAAGATAGATACCACACACAGCTATGAAGACCAATACACAATTGGCTCGGTTGACTGTGGAGTCATTAACACCTTCACACATCCATGAGTGCACTGAGGCACCAAGCCCTGCCCCAGAGAGATGGAGTGAAGGTCAAGGGTCATAAACTTGCAGAATGTTGTCTTCACAGGCAGTTAAATCTGATGGCTGCTCTTCATGACCAATGGGTTGATTCAGGCAGAGACAATTGTGCAGGAGCTACCTTCACTTTTCGGTTTTTAGAGGAAATGAGCCGTACAGCGTGAGCGGTTTATTCAGGGTTTAGCTTACTGTCAAGCATAAATGATGTATGGCTTTTTGATACATATGACCCATTTTTATCAGGTAAGCTCATAGGCCTACACAAGGTATTCCACGGTATTCTCTTAATACTCAAAGCCAGCGGTTCTCAACTGGTCAGGCCTTGGGACCCCCCCATCACTCCTAAAAAACAAGCCACGACCCAAATAAAGGAAAATTTTCAGCTCTTCCAATGTATTCAATTAAAACAGTTTGCAGTTTGAACCTGGCATTGTGGAAGATATCACAGTTGCCAAAACACACAAACTTTAAATTTAATGCTAAACAAAAGCAACCAAAAGGTTGTGTTAATCAAGAGGGAAATATTCCCTTTAATACTCAGCTAGCTCCATTTTAATTGAAAACGGGTCGCAACCCACCAGTTGAAAATTACTGCTCAAGGCTGTCCACATGGATGAATTTGTTCCAAAAACATAAAACTTCTAAGTATTTTCATTATTAAAATAATTAATAATGAATAGGTCAAGGAATGCACTGCCCTAATTCAAATTCTCCTTCAAAACTAGAGCTTGTTCAGGTGCTGTCTCACACTTCGGTAAAGTGATGGCACGACATGTAAATCAAGTGTTGTCGTTACTTTCACCTTCTGACAAAGTACCCCTCTATTCAAAGCCTCAAAGATGGTGCTGCACGGCAAAGAAAGAATCTTCCAGTGCGGGTCAGCGAGCCCATGGGATGAAAAATTTGAGCATTTTACATATTAACTCACCTATTTCCACAAACTGGAAATAAAGAACAACTTTGCTTTTGAAATTAAAGGGCGTTAAAAAAAGCAAAAAACTAATTTTGAACATTGTCTTTGTCCAGCAGTTCGAGGTTCATTTCGTGAAGTATGTGCATGGTGAGTCATGGATGCAAATGATAGAAAACTATGGACATTCTGTGGTGTTTAAAAGTACCACTGTGCTGAAGTAAAAATAGAAATTAATGATGTGAATACCTGCAATTGTTCATTATCAATGTAAGGCACAGTTATAATGCGGTATTAACAAAACATCAAAAATTAAATCAATCAATCAATAAATAAATAACAGAGTATAGTTTTGGGCTTGTGCCAAGAGATTAAAGCTAAAATTCCTTCATTGTTACTTGTGGTATATATGTGTCAGTTTCTGCAGTGATTAATGCGCTTTGAACAACAGTTAAAACAAATCGCTTTATTAGCTTTGAGGACTTTAAGAAAGTGGGGAAAAAAGCATGTCTATTAAATTAAATAGTCTTTGTCTGACATGCTGACTGGCATATAAAGTTTTTAGCTTCAACAGAGAGAAATATATCAACTGGAAAAATATTTGTGTCCCCCAGACTGCAGGCTGGGGGGCACAGAAGTGTGAAACAACACATTAGCACATAGTAGATGATGAGGTCATTTGTTTTCTTTTTATTATAGAATTGATAACACCAGAGCGAGGAGGGCCCATCCTCCTCTGGGTGCGCATTTTATGAATGAGCCTGTATTTTCACTTTGTGTCTGACTGTCTGGGGTGGAGGGTTGGTGCTGTATGTTAGGTGGTCATAATCGACAGACATACAAAGCGATGTGGGGAAAATGTGTGCACAGCAAAAGAAGGCTTGAAAATACTTAGATCTCAGCAATCTCTGCAAGAATTTTGAGCTTAATTTTCTGCTTAGATATTCATACAAGTTCGGCCTTGATTACAATTTCACCTGAGGCAAGAGAATAAATGATGTTTGCAGTGCGAAAAGAAGTTATCATTTAGGTAGATATTGTCTTTTTTGGCTTGAGTGCGTGCTTTTATGTTATTTAGTTATTTTTCTGTGTAATTTATTCATTTGTTTTGGTCCTGCAGTGCAATCTCTATGTGCAATTAAAGACAAATATGCCTACTTCAATTCCTGTTTTCTTTCCTCCTAGACTTGTGATACTGAGTAAAAGGCATGCATATCATAGCCACATTACCCAGGTACCTGATGCCGCTGCTACTGTGCTTTTCGACTAGTAGCCACTTGGTGTGACAGTACAATTTGCAGGCCGTTTTTTTCCACGAGTGGTACGAGGTACTTGTAGCCTGCCGAGTCATGCTGAATATGTTAACATGGCAACTGGTAGGCAAGGGGATTGATGTCACTTCTGATTCATGACAGTGATGAGTCTTTTTTTTCGTTCTGCAAAATAAATAATAAGATCTACAAGGAATGCACTACCTTGATCCAATGGTACAGACATTCACAGAAAACCAGAGCAGACCAAAATGAGAACTTTGAGTTGATAGATGCTCAGGGGTGCCAGTGGACAGAAACACAAAGTAGATAAAAACTTTATACACAGGAGGTAATTGCTGGCTCCTTCAATAATTTGCACTTATCCTCCAAGCTCAACAAGCTGGTAGAAATGGATTGGGTTTTGATCCGATCAACAGGTTAGATACACAGGACATGGAAGCGCATCTTAAAAGCTCAACACTGGCTTATAGTATTGCTGAGCTACAGAAAGAGTAGTCTTAGATTTACAACATGATTTATCCCTAAATCAAGAAGTGTACCATGATATAACAAAGCCAAGTTTACCATGATATTAAAAAAAAATAACCCTGAAGACTTTACATTCTGGAGAGTCGAAAAAGATTCATGTAACAGCTACAGACATTAAAAGGCCCGCTGTGTTTTGGATGGGAATTCTCACTGCAGGACAAAATGCTGGCCTGTGAAAACAGTACATGAAAGTGCTCCAAAAACAACCACATTGTGTAGAAATATGTTGAGGATGCAGTATTGCCTGAGGGATTATACAACTTTTGTTAACAATGTTTTTAGTCAATACCTCACCTTTTTTGTGCTGCTGTCAGTGTTTCCATTATCAAAAACGTGAGAGAAAAAAAAAAAAAAAGGTTGAGCATTTCACATGTCCCGGGACTGTTATCACAGGCTTCCACTTGCACAGCACTCCATTAAAATCCATGCACATCATCTCTGGATTGCATGTATAAACATGGATGTGTGTGTGTGTGTGTGTGTGTGTGTGTGTGTGTGTGTGTGTGTGTGTGTGTGTGTGTGTGTGTGTGTGTGTGTGTGTGTGTGTGTGTAATGTTTAAAAATCTGACCTAATGACACCCAGCATCCCTTGAGACCCTGGTTAGAAATACTGTCAGTGACAGTTGACAAAAAATGGATTGAAACTGTCTTACAGAACGACTTTGTTGTGCCTAATAGTGGTTCTTAAGGGAAGAAAAGAATGGAAGGACCATCATTTTTAAGGTGGAAAAATCAGAAACTAAATGGACCCATTTTATTGGTACATAAATACACAAAAGCTTTTTGGTTTTATTTAAAAGCTTAATGTTAATTAAATCTATTTCACTTGCACTTAACTCTAGTAAATATTCTTCTTAACTTTGTCAGGTCTTGTTGAAATGATAAATTCTGTCTCTAAATGTTTGCCTCACTTTTACATGAAAGTCAGTGGACAATGTTGATTGAAATGTTTGAAGTTCCAGGCAGAAAGGTTTGAATACTTGCTCAGATATCGGCTCTGCTTTGAAGGCTGCCAGTGCTGATGTGTTTTCATCCAAGCTTTATCACCACAGGTGTTCTCCAACAGGAGACGTGCCATTAACGATTGGCGCGGGCAGCCAAGAAAACAGGTGAAAATATGAGAAATGCAGAGCTTATCTGTCAAAAAGCAGTGATTGAGATTCTGTCTGTAAATTACACAGGCATGCTGTGAATTTGGAGCATTTTATAGGTTGGCAAAAAAAAGAGAAAAAAACAAATTGATTTTTATGGGCAATTTTTTAAAAAGAAAAAACCATCAATATTTTGCAACAAACTTCGAAGAAGTAAAAGTATGTTAATGTCACTTGCAATTCGTTTTTAGTGGGTGGCTGTTCTCACCCTTCTTATGCAGATCATGTTCCGCTTTACAAACTTTTCCCAATGTTCTGACCCACTTTGTGCCTTCTCTTTACATTTTAGTAAACATTTTTATGAACGTGAAACTTCTGTATAATCAGTCTTCTGAGTTTTACCCCTTTAAGGTCATCCACTTGGTCGTCTCTCTTATCTCTATTGCACTGAACAAAGGGGGTGAGTGAGACTGATTAGGACCTTCAGTTTTGTGTGAGTGCATCCATATTTGTATTATAAGCCTTCAACCCTTTTTGTGTGTCTGTGTGTGTCTGTGTCTCACTCTCTCATGGACCTCGGGGCCTTGAGTGTGTCAGCCTTGGACCAGAAACATGAAATTTGCATTCTTTAATTAACATCCAAGCATTTACTAGTGGTTGCAATTCCCAACTTGGGCTGCCGCTAGTTTTGGAACCACAAAGACAGACAATCCTAGCGGGGTTGTCCCCTCTTTCTTTTTATTTGCTGTCAACTTTATGAAAAAAGAAACCACTGGACCCGGTTGGGCGACATTTGAATGACTCTGCCAGCAGTTGTGGCCACAAAAACAAACTCTGAAACAAACAAAAAATAAATAAAAATACACTGCCATGTGACCCCTATGATTTTTTAAATTGATATTTTCAGCATTACGACTATAGTCAGTGTGTAGGGGTGTGGCCGCTCAGGTAAAATGTAATGTGGCAGTGGCCCCTGAGGGTAAAGCTAGCACAGCACAGTGTGATGATTAGTTACGACCATCCAAATTACGTGGATGGAACATGACCCCTGACTGGCCAATCAGGGAAGTCAGTTAATGATATAACGGCGGCTGATTTAATGTATTGACAGCTTGGGCTGGGTGCATCACTACCTCTTCATGTTCTACATTTGCAGTAAATTAACCTATTTATCCTGCTAACTATTCTGTCTGGATTGACACCAACTTGGGCAGAGTACCTGAGGCATTTGTGATCTATGGGAATTTATACATCCAGATGACCAAATGTATATGTAGAGCTATGAATAAGTATTGATGAAAGTGCATATTTTAATGGAAACACAGCGGAATTGTTCTGTTTTTTCCTCCGCGGGCTCCAGCCACAAGGCAAATGAGACAATCCCTACATGTAGACAAGATATATGTGCTTTTACACTCGGTGACAATTTGTTTAAACAAATAACTTCCAGTATGCTGGATCATTTGCATTGGTTTTAAGTTTAAATTGTTCACATGGGAATCGAACTAGAGCCTCACAGCAGCTGAGAGAATTGCTGAACGCTGCTCTTCTCTTCTTTATTTTGTCTATTTTGTCCCCATTTTTCACTGTATTGGAAAAGCTGTTTCCATGGACTTTACATGCCAATTGGAAAAAGATTTAATTTTCTTTTTAATTAAATGAGCTCTTTTCAACAAATAGCCTGCTTTTGTGAATGTGTTAAATAAATCTAATTAACTGGTTTAATCATTGGTGTAGACAAGCATATCGATTACAGGAAAAACCTTAAAATAAGCATCTGCTGTGGACAGGTTTGTTGTTTTATTTTTCTCTTTATTCCTGAAATGCTGAAAAACTACATTAGTGATGGGGCGGAGCAAGCTAGCCAGCACAGATATGTGCATACTATGTATACTTGAAGCCCTGAAGCCTAAAAAGGCCATTTTCAGCAGGGATTCATTTTTATTTATTAATTTGTTTTTCCTGCTTGACACTATTGATGTTGTATGTGTGTTTTGACTGAATGTCATGAAGTGTGCACCAGGCTTATGTGCATCTGCATGTTTTCATGGGCAACCATGTCACAATCATGTGGTTTTAAGCCCCTCAAACACGCTGAGAGGTAAAATTCACAAAATCAAAACGCCGCTCATGTCGAGCCAGTTAGGAAACAAAATTAGCTATACAGATGAAAAGATGGCTGTGTCCATCTGGGATAGTTTTTTTTTCCTTTCTTTGACTTCCTAAGATTCATATGTCATTTTTCTCTTGAATGTACATCTCCTGAGCTTGTCATCATTGGAAAAATAATCAATAATTCAAGACGTCTGACACCGATAAAGTTGCACACGTAATTTCCACTTGTCATATCAAAAATGTGACATACCATCTTTCATTGTTTTCTTTTTCACTTTATTCCTCCAGTCAGCCAGTGACATAAATCAAAGATACTCCACGTTATCTCTCTCTTACACCAGTCAGGAATCTGATTGGTTATTTGGTGCCACATATGAGTGGTGACATTTCCATTCATGTGCTTTTGGGGATTAAGGGTCTCTCCAAAGTGTGTGGAGATAAAGACAGAAAGAAAAAGAGAACATAGCTTTGAAGATACGGCTGGGACAGTAATGGTGCGTTTCCACTTTGCTTCACATTCGTTGGTTCAGTACGACTTAGCACTATGTGTAATTGAGCAACGGGAAAACATTTGTTTTAAATTTGAAACTACTAAAGTACAGGAACACAATACAAACAAACAGCTGAATGTGTTCAAGCGACAATATCAATACACACAGGGAAGAAGTGTAGACAATAATTGCGCTGAATGGCTGGTTTAACCTCTTTACAGGTTACTCTGACAGCAGCAGCAGCCAGAAGAAATGACCCACAAACAAAGTGGGAATTGTTCATATGAAGAAAAACCCTGATTTGTTATATATTTACTTAATGATCGTAAGAGCAGTCTAGAAATAAATCTGTCATGATCTAATCTCAAAGTCGGGACATTTAGCATCAAATGACAAGATAAAGGAAGCTTTTCCTCAAAAGTTACAGGATTGGTGATGCCCAACAATTTTAACTTAACACACATTACAGTGAAAAAAAACAAACAAACAAACGACAAAAAAACCAGCTTGATTTTACCTTTACGCTTATTTAATGTGATAGGGCTCCTCTCCAGGGATATCTCACATCCCGGTGCTCACATTCCGCATGTGAGGCATGTGCCAGCAGGGTTACTGATGAAAAGGCTATTGGTTGCCAAATAATCAGCATTCTTTGTTGTCAATAAATGAGCACACAAGGGGGGAATGATAGAGGAAGCAGAGGATTTGCTGGAAGATCGACTGGAAATCTGAAGATAAAACATTTTGATCTTGGGATTTAGAGCCCTTGTGTCTGGCACCAATGTGGGGGCCTGATTATAATGGAGGGTCTCACTCCAACATTGTTTAACTGGACACACCACTGCTGATCTCTGAAATCCAAGGCAAACTTTCAGATCTCCAGCCTTTTGATAGGCAAACTGTTTTGAGCTGATTAGGAAGTTCACATAAAGGCCACATTGGTTGTTGCCTTCCTATGAAATTCCTGCTCCTGTTTAGATACACAGGTGGACCTTACCAACCTTACTGCGGATAAAGACGGTGTGGTATTCCTCTGAGGGCTCAGTAAGTGTAAAAAAAACTGTAAAATCCTGACTTTTACACAATTACTGCTCCATTTTCAGTAGTTGCTAGGATACCTAAATCCAACTGCGTTGTTTATTTATTATTTTTTTTCTTTTGAGGTCAGCTCCAGCAGCTTTTTTTCCAAGAGAAACAAATGCAGCAGTCATAAATCAAAAATCTATTTCTGAATCACCGCTGGCATCTTTGATTATGGCTTCAATCCTTGTTTGTTGCAGTAAAAGTAGCTCGAGGTAATTTCTGCTCAAAGCGTCAACGTTAAATGTCAACGCTTTGGTTTCCCTGTCTTCATTTCAGCATGGGAAGGTTTTTGTGTCCAAAATCCTGCCAGAATAAAAGCCTTTGGTTCTTGGTTTATTTTGGTTCCCGCAAGGCACATACATCATATAACAGAGGCAACATAAATAAACTTTTTACACCCTCTGATTTTATACAGGAATTTACACCCATGCATTTGTATGAAATTCGGGCAGACTTTTTATACAAAGAGCAGATAAGTCCCCCCCTAAGGTCACCCTTCGACAGAAAGACTGTTGAATCAACCCTGAAATGCTTATTATATATAATTATAATTCTGTGGTTTACAACAGGGATCAGCCAGGTTTTCTGGCCTGTGGGGTAGATAGAAGCTTTATTTTGGAAACTGGTGTCATTTCTCAATACTGTGTATGCAGGTGAACTTCTGAAGTATGCACTAGGAGGTTCTGACTGATGTGCGTACTTTCTGCCATTGCTGCTGCTGTTGTTAGTTGAAGTGCAATGCATTATATGATACCTACTGTAGCTGTCCCAAGTCCACACAAGTCAGATTCATACTTGATAAAATGGGTCAAGTATGCACACATCAGAGAAACATAAAGTGCACTTGGCAGTTTGCATATTGTGAATTGAAATAGTACTTGGGCACTGACTGGTTCAAGTCCTCAAGCTGAGCTGTGGACCTTGTAGGAATAGTTTGCTAGCCTGACTCCCTTTAATTAAAGATAGGAGAATCAAAACTTTATCCTAAAGCATCAAGATGTGTTTGCTGAAGTTACCGACACCACATAGTTGCTATGTGTTAGTTAGTTGCTCACTAAATACAGACGTGATCCCTTTTTTTTCCTCAAGTTTTTATTGTCAACACGATGCAGCAGGAATGGCTACACCGGTATTGTCTAATTAATGTGGGTGTGAATGAGAACTGGCAGATTGTTGCAATTTGGGATCTCCTGTCCTCATCTTTGCGGCTAGAAGCAACATCGATTTTTGCCATAGTGACACACCTGACTCTCATAAGAACTTAGGGTTTTTGAGTCGGGGTGCTTAGAATTTAAGAATCAAGATATATATA
>BJFM01008756.1:0-11735 GCA_016586285.1 Arothron firmamentum
GGGGGGGGGGGGGGGGGGGGGCGCTGGCTGTGAGTCACGGCGGGGAACACCCCCTGCTGGCTCCACCCCCCGCTGGCTCCTCCCCCTGCAGCCAAAGCTGATTAGAAGGCGGGAGGTGTCACTCTGCGGCAGACGGACGTCCTTCACAGAGAACCAGGCTTATAAAAATACACCAAAAACAAGTTTAAATCACTTTTGTTTTTTACCTGAATGGTAATCCTGGTTTAGGATGATTGATTTCATATTTTTGTGTTCATTTGATTTTGGCAGGTTTGATGTTTCGTCTGATCGTTTGTATTTTAGTATAATGAAAGTTTATTTTCCCACAGAAGGAAATGCATTCAAGCACACCCTGAAAAGAAGGAAATAGACATTTAAACCTGGAAAACTGAATCATTTGTTTGTTTTGTTTTTCAGAAAGTCAGTGAGAAGGTCGGAGGAGCAGAAGGAACCAAACTGGACGATGACTTCAGAGAAATGGAAAAAGTACATTTACCATTGACTCAGCAAATGTTATTAAATGGTGTGAAGTTTTTTTTTGCTTCATAAAACAGCGACACCTTTACTTCCTGTCCCCACTGAGTCCAACACTGCCCCCTAGCGACCAGGGGTAGAATGAAACAGCTGAGTTCAGAACCTTTTCTGCTCTGCTAAGCTAACTGTAGCCTCCTGTGGGGCCTCGTTGTGGTCTGACGGGTTTCCTCCTGCTTCTTCTGCAGAAGGTGGACGTGACCAGCAGGGCGGTGTTGGACATCATGACCAAAACGACAGAATATCTCCAACCAAACCCGGGTACGAAGTCACAGGTGGACGCTAATGTTCATGCTAATGTAACTAACGAGCGCTGCCGTCCTGCAGCGTCCAGAGCCAGGCTGAGCATGATCAACACCATGTCAAAGATCCGTGGGCAGGAGAAAGGGCCCGGGTACCCGCAGGCCGAGACCGTCCTGGGCGACACCATGTTGAAGTTTGGGCGGGAGCTCGGGGAGGACTCCAGCTTCGGTGAGCAGCGACGCTAACGTGCTGTCCGCCTTGATGGGACGGATCTCTGACCCGCCCTCCTCCGTGGTGGCGTCCAGGTTCGGCGCTGATCGACGCCAGCGAGGCGATGAAGGAGCTCGGGGAGGTGAAGGACGCCCTGGACATGGAGGTGAAACAGAACTTCATCGACCCTCTGCAGAACCTCCACGACAAAGACCTGAAGGAGATCCAGGTGCGTTAGCGTGGGCGCCACCGCAGCAGATGTGGAGGAGGCGGGGCCAACCAGCTCTTCCCTGTCCCGCAGCATCATCTGAAGAAGATGGAGGGCCGCCGCCTGGACTTCGACTACAAGAAGAAGCGCCAGGGGAAGGTCCAGGACGAGGAGATCAAGCAGGCGCTGGAGAAGTTCGACGAGAGCAAAGAGATCGCCGAGCAGAGCATGTTCAACCTGCTGGAGAGCGACGTGAGTTGGCCTCGCTGGGGAGTCACCTGACTTCAAAGAGCCATGACGCAGCCTTTGGTGCGTGTGTGTGTGTGTGTGTGTGTGTGTTGCAGATCGAACAGGTGAGCCAGCTGGCAGCGCTGGTCCAGGCCCAGCTAGAATACCACAGACGTTCTGCTGAGATCCTCCAGCAGCTCTCCAGTAAGATGGAGGACAGGTATGGCTCCGCCCCCCCCCTGAGCCGGAGCGCCGTGCTCGGGGGGGGGGCGGGGGGTGACTCCAGGTGTGTTTTCCCTGCGTTCAGGATAAAGGAAGCGTCTTGCAAACCTCGGAAGGAGTTCACTCCCAAACCCCGGATGACCCTGGAGCTGCTGCCCCCCAGCGAGAGCCACAACGGCGGCATCCACAGCGCCAAGTCGCCCGGGAGATCACCAGGTGACCCTGACTGACCTCCGGCCGGGGTCGGGGCCGAGCGGCCGCCTCACGCCTGTTGTTTTGTTCCTCCAGCGCCCATGGACCAGCCCTGCTGCCGAGCACTCTACGACTTTGAGCCCGAGAACGAGGGCGAGCTGGGCTTCAAAGAGGGCGACATCATCACCCTCACCAACCAGATCGACGACAACTGGTACGAGGGCATGATCAACGGCCAGTCGGGCTTCTTCCCCATCAACTACGTGGATATCCTGGTGCCCCTCCCTCATTAGGGGCCCCGCTGAAGCAGTTCCCTTTGATCTCCCGACCAGTCCCACCTGTATTTGAGACCACGCCCCCTTCTACTTCTTCTGTGCTTCTGTGCGATTCTGCTTTAACGACATGGACCGGGACAGCGGGGACGGTACCCCAGCAGGGAGGAGAAGAGGACTTTGAGCGCGAGATGCGGCGATGCGCGGCGGCCCGGTGCTGGCCCGCTGGAGCCCCGCCCACCGGGGGGGGGGCGGTGAAAATAGCCGCGGGGCTCCGGAGACCTCCCGACCAGGCACGGTGTAGCTGTACGTGCACGTGTGTGTGTCTGTCTGTGCGTTTTTGACCTGTTCTCTTCCGAGCCAGCCGCAAACGTTTGTGTTCCCGTCTTCTTCACCTCCACCCTTCCTTCTCTCTCTCTCTCCTGTCTCATCCGCCCCTCCTCCTCCTCCTCGGCTAGCTCCGCCTACTAGCATGGCTCCACGTTCACGTCCGGGACGTCGCTTCCATCCAGCCGTTTCGCATGAACTCATCAGATTCCGGAACAAACCCGCAATAAGGTTTTCCCGGAACAGACTCGACCTTTGACCCAGCGGCGAGTTTGACCCAGCAGAGCTCCGCCCCCTTTTCTTTCTAAAGGCTCAATGTTGACGCCTGGCGTTTTTCCCAGTGCCATTAAATCCACGGAATAACACAAAACCCACCTTTTTCCGCACTATTTTTTTTTTTTAAGATATTCCGGTTTGTTTTACGAACGTTATGACGTCACGCGCGTAACCATGGTAACAAAATAATCCTACGACTGCAGTGCATTGTGGGACATAGGTGACGGCGTGTTTAGTGAAACAATTTAGAGATCAACGACCTTTGAACCGTCTCAGTATTGTCGACCTTTGATCATTTGAATAAAACAGAAATTTAAGTTTTTAAGACAGGCCTCGGTGCGCTATCATGCTAACTTTAGCCATGCTAGCTCCACATGGAGAAGATAACGCTCCCGTCCCGCATGTTCGTGTGGAAGAGCAGTATTGATTGTGAAAATTGATGTTAATTGTTAAATGTTGTTTTATTAGCAGCTGATTGGGCCTGCGAGAACGATGGAAACCAGTCAAACAAGTCTTAAAAACGGCAGACTGCTGGCTTCCGTCGGAACCGAACGTTTTTAAGAAGAAAATATTTGCCGGTGCGGATTTATACCAACTCATTCTCAAAAAAAAACAACTTTATTTCGTCACAAATCAGAAGCTACTTCAAACAAACCAGAATGAAATTGCTATTTTAAAAAAAAAAAAGACTGTGCTAGCATAGCTGATGCTAATGTGCCAGATCTGACCAACCAGCTAAGCTTTGGCTCAATGTCAGGAGTTATTATTCGTGTTTGTGGCTTTTAACAGCAAAATTATACAGACACCATTTTTATATTTAGAGCCTTCGTCGGTGTGAAGACGTCAGGACGCGACTGTCGCCTGATTAAAGGTGTTAATGTTGATGGAGGGAGCAGAAAAGGCAATAACTGATGCAGCAACAATAAAAACCTGTCAATAAGAGATTAATCTAGAATATCTCGTCCACGGTCTCAATTGTTTGTGTTCAAAGCTAACAGGTGGTTGTCAAAGACGCAGGTTCTCAGCTGATCCGCCATCCAGAACCGTGAATGTTTTTATTTTCCGTCTGTGAGCTGCATGCGAGCAACCTGCGCCACGTCCGCACACCGACATGAAATAAACGGCCAGATTTTCCTCCAGCTGGCATTTTTAAACATTGACGATCTTTTTTTTTTTTTTTTACGGTTAAGGCATGTATTTATTTATTTATTTTGACTTGGACGAGCTGTGTTTGGCGCTTGTCTTCAGATTTTCTAAGTGCTTTTAAGACTTTTTGGATTTTTTTCCCTTTCCTGTCCTCAGTGAGGGATTGCACAGTGTTAACGCTGCATTTATCACCTCACGTTTACTCTCTTTACTTTGATTTCCAAAGCCAGAAGAAGAGAAGAGTCGCTATTTTGACCTGGACACACCTTAAAACTGTTCAATTCTTTCCATTTTCGTTAGCTACACTTGGATAAAATCTGCTGACGGTGGAATCTGGCGCCGCCTGTTGGCCAACATGTGTCAATCACAATATGATGTGTGTCTACTTTTTCTTTGGATTATTATGATTATTTATTTAATGTTTTGGCACTTTGATTATTTTATTTATTTATTGTCTTGACACCTGTGGTGTATTTGAGGGTTGTCGGTACATTGGTGCGTGATGGGGGGAGGTGAAGGGTGGGAGGGTTGTGTCAGGGGTGTGGTCAGTGGAAAATACCTAGCTGTGATACTAATTCTTAATGTTGCTCTCCTCGTATTGGATGATGATATAATCTAAGACCACTGTATGTATAACTGCTTGTCGTGAAGATGAACTACAATGTAATGACAATAAAGAATTATGAATATGCACTCTGAAGATGTGAGGAAGTTACGATCCAGCCTGTTTACACCGCAGAACACTTTAGCACGTTTACCTGTTGGATTCCGACATAATCCTAAAAACTCAGAGTTGTAATTTCCACCTTAATTCCTGATTGAATCATGTTCACACGCTGTTCGTGGGTGTAATGACAGGACACGGCCACTAGATGCATCAGTCAACCAACCTGTGATGCATTCACAATCTCCGACTGTTAAACTTTCGATTTTGATCACATCGATTAATTTCTCCTTCAGTTTCTGGTGAAGCTGTCAAAACTGCTTAACAACCCGTTAAAAGTAATATTAACATCAACATATTTTATAATATTTTGAATCCCCCCCCCCGTCCCATTCGTGTACGACACAGAACTGTGTAACTTGGAAAATCCTACACTTGTGAACGCGTCTTCGATGAAACGATTTGACCCAGTTTCCCCATGTGCGACAAGAAAACGTCCCACTTGTGTTCTGCTTCGTTCGTCAAGCGTGAGTTCAAAACATCGGCCATTAGCGGATGTTCTCGACCTTGCCTACAAAATACATGCGTGGTGAACCGCCCCGCGCCCATCCGACATGTTGCGCTCAGTATTATTTTGAAAGTCGGAACCGGAAGTCCTCCATTTTACTCTAGCCAGCTTCACACTGACTGCACGTTGATAGTGAGAAGAGGATCGGGGTGAAAATAAGTTTTTCGCTTTGAAACGACGACAAATCTCAGGGAAAACGAGGGAAATGGACATGAAGAAACGGGTCATTTTAGAACTGCGACACCGGCCGCCTTCGGAGGTGAGTGAACCGGTTTGTTGTCTTGAGTGCGCGCTGGAAACTTGTCCTGGCCGGCGGAGGAGGAGATGGCGAGCACATGGCAGAGTGTTTGTGGCCCCTCGGAGGTCTGCAATGATCCGAACCGCTCCGTTCTGAAGCTACAGCCCCGTGTTCCGTCAGCCTGACCCGGCCTCCGCAGTTACCTTCCGACCGGATGGTCGGCGGTCGAAGCGCAGACGCGCAGAAGTTTCACCTTGTTTTTACTTTAAAATTCATAATCGCGGTATTCTGGCCAAATAATTAATGTCGGCTGGATCGGAACACGCGTTTTCTGCGCATATATGAGTTTGGATCATGCTAAAAAACCTCTTTATTACCTTTATAATGTAAGAAATAATGGGCTCCGGACTCTCCTTGTTGTTTTCCTGGCTTTTATACTCGTGTTGGGCAGTAAATGTGTTTTATTAGCGTCGCGTTGACCTTAAATCCCGATAATCTAAATTGCTGTTGGCTTTACAGCAGCTATAGAGCATTTTTGTTGATCTTTTGATAGGCTGACTCGGTGTTATTATTGACGCCTCCAAAGATTAGCCGGAGCCCATGTGTCCGACCTGCTAAAGGCGCGGAGCTAGCAGCCGCTAGCGCTAGCTCGCTAAAATGGTGACTTCGCGTCCGGGGCTGGCTCCCTTCTACAGATTTTGGGTTTACACTCGTGAAACCAGGGTGTTGCCCGCGTAATTTCAAAGCGGGGCCCGTCCGTCAGGTCGCGTTTGCGGGTTAAAAAAAAAAAAAAAAAAAGGTGGCGGAAGCGCTAGCAGGGCAGCGGAGCAGCTAGCTGCAGCGTCACGTGTCGGGAGTTTATAAACAGACTCGGGATCAGTTCCAACATGAAAGCTCAGGGGTCCTCATCCGGCTCCCCTTCCTCCTCCTCCTCCTCTTTGGGTGCGTGCATGATGCACATAATCGTGCGTGTGTGGTGACGTCAGAGCGAAGTGTTTTCTTTTTAGTCATCAGACTTTTGATTTGAATCGTGAGCCGCTGCAGAAGCTGAACTGGTGTCAGTCGCAGACGCCAAAGGCTCACCTGTCTGTGACTCCGCCTCCCGCAGGTGAAGGAGCTGGTGCTGGACAACTGCCGCGCCACAAACGGGAAGATTGAGGGCATCACGGGGGAGTTCTCCAACCTGGAGCTGCTCAGCCTGATCAGCGTGGGCCTGTGCAGCGTGGCCGAGATCCCCAAGCTGGACAAGCTCAAAAAGGTGAGAAACGCGCGTCTGCTCTGCGAGCGGCGGCCATCTTTGTCCGTGGTGCTAACCCCCAGCGTGTGGCTGCAGCTGGAGCTGAGCGACAACAGGATATCCGGCGGTCTGGAGGTCCTGGCAGAGCGCCTGGTCAACCTGACGCACCTGAACCTCAGCGGGAACAAGTTCAAAGACATCAGCACCCTGGAGCCGCTGGTGGGTTTGGCCGCGCACGCGCGTGGAGGACGGGTCCGTGCGCGCGTGCACGTTCTAACGCCGTTTGTTGGTTTGGGCAGAAAAAACTCCCTCAGCTGAAGAGTCTGGACCTGTTCAACTGCGAGGTGACCAACCTGGGCGACTACAGGGACTCCATCTTCAAGCTCCTCCCACAGCTCACCTACCTGGACGGCTACGACATCGACGACTGCGAGGCGTCCGACTCGGACGGCGAGGGGGACGGCGTGGACGACGAGGACGACGAAGGTGAGCGCCGGGTGGCGAGCGGAAGGAGACGGGGGGAGCGAGGTGGGCGGCGTGCTGAACGCGTCGCCTTTTTCAGAGGGCGAGTCCGAAGACTTTGAGGACGAGGAAGATGAGGACGACGAGGACGTGGTGGCGGAGGAGGAGGAGGATGAGAGTGGCGAAGATGAGGTGAGTCCGGTCAGAAGTTGCGCCTGGGTGGGGGGGGTTCCACGTGCGCTTTTCCCATGGTTCATTGCTGGTGTTTGCGCAGGATGGAGAAGTGAACGGAGACTTGGACAGTGAGGACGACGAGGACGACGAGGACGAGGACGAGGATGAAGGTCAGCAAGGCTGGTGATGTCATGATGAGACGAGCTGGTGCGGTCGCTTTGGCGACAGCCCTCAGATGCTTTGATCTTTGTGCTCCAGACGAGGACTCGACCGCGGCCAAAGGAGAGAAGAGGAAGAGGGACGTGGACGACGACGGCGAGGAAGACGAGGACGACTGAGCGCTCGGGCCCCTCCCCCCCTCCACCAGCGCTTGACCTCTGACCCCTGTGCTCCTGAAGCCCCGCCCTCTCCAGCTCCTGCGTTTGCGACCTTCAGCAGCGTCTTCTCTGTCCCGCCGTTGTCCCCTCCGATCATGTTTGTCCCCGAAGCCGCGTTAAAACCGAGCTCGTCCGTTTTTGGTGTTTTAGACAATCCTGAAACAAAAATAATAATCAGTTTTTGATGCGCAGGTGTGAAGCTGAGATTTCCCACTCTGCTGCCGTCACGTAAACATTCCCTTTCGCCTGTGCGGAAGAACGTCCGCGCCGACTGCTGATTGGTCGGTTTCATTCCTCAGCCGTGATGTCACAGATAGGCTGTGACATCACCACCACCCCCCCACCCCCCAGAGGCCGAGCGCGCTCAGGGCTAACCTCTTTGTCTCTTTTCCCGTCGGAGCTTTTTAAAGAAATATTTTTTCAGAGACGTTTGTGTTTGTATGGTTGCCTGGGTAACGCCATCTTTGTCTTCCTCTTCAGATTTCACGGTCACACTGAGTTTTTTTTTTTTTCCTTCTGTAAGTCAAAAATAAAAACACAAGGACTTTGTAAATAAAATGGTACCATTTTGATTCTTGTCGTCCTTCCTCGGTTTCTTTTTTATGCTAACGGCTAGCAGCCGTGCTAGCGTCTGCACCCTGGAGGAAGGCGCGAGTGCTGCCACCTGGTGGTGAACCAGGTGAGGTGGAGAAATGCTTGAATTTTTTGCATTTTCTTGTTTATCTCTGAGTAAAGTAAAAATTGACTTTTTCTTTTTTTAAGATTGTGTAGATTGAAATAAAGAGGTCAACTTTATTTCTTGAATGCTGTATTTGGTGTCTGATGGTGCTGATTGGTCACTCATTTTCCAGATTCTGATTGGTTCTCTCACACGGGCTATAAAATACAGTTCTCTCATTGGACGGCATCCTGGAGGCTGGTTGGTTGAGTCAGGTGGCCCTCAGGCTGTTCCTCACCTCCGTTTCCAGCTGATAAATCTTCATCTGCACAACAAATGAACAGAACTGATCAACCGGGGTTTGTGGGCGGAGCCTCAGCAGGTGGCCCACTCACGTTCTTCTGGTCCAGCTCCTCTCTGAGTTCTTGGATCTGCTTTTGCTGTCTGTAAAACTCCAACAGGAGCGTCTCCGTGGGTTCCTGGCAGTGTGGGGCCGATGGACACGTCCACAGTGGGGTCTGGGTGTCGTCCGGCTGCCAGTCCATCAGCTCGCTCGGCTCTCGGGGGTATTTGGCGTCCTGGTAGGCCAGCCGCTCCTGGAGGAAGGCCTGGAAGGAGACGAGCAGATGGACCAACCTCCACCGATAGCGGACCTGTCACGAAGGACCGTCTGACCTCTCCTGGACGGCCGGCATCTTCTCTGGTTGCTGCAGCAGCAGGTGGGTCCATCTGGATCCTCATGAAGCTCAGCCGCCCCTCCTCAGCAGGGGGTTGTGGGTCAGGCTCGGCTCTGCCAGGCTTCAGGGACATCAGCACAGGTCCTGAGGGACAGTCGGGTCAGAGCTCTGTTAGCATTCGCCTCCGGAGCGGATGGGCGGCGCGGCTGAGCCTGACCTCTGTCGATGCCCAGCAGCCACTCTGCAGCCGTCATGGCCGCCTGGTTTCCGGCCGTCGGCGGGTACAGGTCTTCTTGGAAGACGCCAGACTTGAAGGTGACAGGTCAAAGTTCACCAAAAAGCAGGTTGAACCAGAAGTGAGGAGCGCGTGTGGTCTCCACCTCTTTTCTCGGGACGATCATCGACAGCGGCTCCACCCGATCTTTGACGGCGATGAGACGGTAAAACCTGAACACCTCACACTTGGACACGTCCAGGCCGCGTTTGGGCATCACCCCTGGAGGGAGAGCGGAGGGCGGGTCACTCAGGTGGGTCCAGCCGTGCTGCAGCTGTGGTCGGGGGGCCTCACCCAGCCCTCTGTGCGGCAGCGGCGACGTGCACTCGCTCAGGAAGCTGAGGTGGGGTTTGGCGCGGCTCAGCTGGTAGCAGCGGACGCTCCCGTCGCCCTGCAGCAAACACGCCGCTCACGCGTCCGCACGCGCCTGCAATGTGGAGGTTTGCGGGCGAAGGTCTGACCTTCCCCGCCAGGTACAGCAGGTGCGTGTCGGGGTCGTAGAACGGAAACAGAACCCCGGCGGAGCCGTCCAGGTCCTCCTCGTGCAGCGGTTCGGACAGGTCCTCCTGCGGACACGGGGACAGAGCAGGTCCGTCTGGAAGGAGAAGCTTCTGATGCATGCTGGGTTAGAACCGGCTGCTCGGGGTCCAGCACGTACGGGGTCCCAGAGGACGACCTGTCGGTGGTTCCAGGGCGAACTTCCAGTGGACAGAAGCATCTTTAGATGACTGATGTACAGAACCTTGTTGGCCCGGTGGGATTTGGAGCGTGACACCTGCACCAGCACGAACAACGTTAGCATGAGCGGAACGCACACACGGGACAGAACCTCAGAGGGACACCTGGAGGATCTTTCCGCTCCGTGGGTCCAGGACCCGGACCCTTCTGTCCTTGGAGGTGACCACCAGCCTGCTGCCATCGGCGTTGAAACAGACGGACAGCAGCAGCGCCTCGGACGGGTAGCGCTGGTAGATGGGCCTCAGAACCACCCTGACTGGACGCCGGAGAACAGCACCCGCCTGGGACACGTCCCAGAGGAGCACCTGAGGGGAAGAGACAGGAAGGGTTTGGAACCAAGGTTCTGGAGGGGGAGGGTCAGACCCGTCCAGCCCGGATGCCTGACCCTGCAGTCGTAGGCGGAGCTAAGCAGCAGGTTCTCCGCCGTCGGGTGCCACTCGATGATCCCGACCCTCCTCGAGTGACCAATCAGGGTCTTCCTGGCCTTGGTGAGGCTCTGGCGGACGCCGCACGCTGGGATGTCCCAAATCCGCACCTGAAGGCACCAACAGAAGCGTGAGGGCCCAGGTGTGTGTGAGGGCCCAGGTGTGTGTGAGGGTCCAGGTGTGTGTGAGGGCCCAGGTGTGTGTGAGGGTCCAGGTGTGCGTGAGGGCCCAGGTGTGTGTGAGGGTCCAGGTGTGAGTGAGGGCCCAGGTGTGTGTGAGGGTCCAGGTGTGCGTGAGGGCCCAGGTGTGCCGGGCCAGCAGGGCGGCGCTCACGGTGCAGTCCTCTGAGCACGAAGCGATGCTGTGGTCGTTAAACGGGTTCCACTTGATGTCCAGGACTCGTCCCTGGTGTCCACACACCCTGGGGTGCTGGGGGTCCACCCTGCCTGTCTGAGAGGTCAAAGAAATCCACAGCAGAAAACGTCAACACGGACTTATTCTGCCTTGTTTCGGCCGCCTTTAAGGGGAGAAACGTGCGCTTTTTAGCTCCGACTCTCCACCTACGTGATGGATGGGCAGCACCAAGAAGGATCCACCACCGGCACACTCTGTTACCACGGCAACGAAGCAGGGATTGACCGAGCAGAAGTGGTTGTCGTGGACGCTGCGTGTGATCGGGACGGCGTCGTAGCCGCGCTCTCGGCTGGAAGGTTTCCCCAGAACCTGGCGGAACTTTGAGCAGCGGAACGACGAGCAGCGCGACATCTGGAGGACGTTTGCAGCTTTTTAGCTGAGTGTGTGTGCGTGTGCGGGTGTGTGTGGCACACCTGTGCAATATTGTTGGGGAACTTCATTATCAGCTCATCAATAATGCAGCCAGTCGTCATTATTGGCTTTCATCGTCTTATCAATAATAAATCAATTCCTTCAATATGTTCGGAATCTTCCAGACGCACTTGAACAAGCACGCTGCAGGTATTAAAGATTCATACACACTTCCTGTTACAAATTCCTCCTGATCTTTGACCTTTATTGTGAAGGACAGATCGAGTTGCTGCAGACAAAGACGATGATCAAATAGATGTGGTCGTCAGACCTCCCATCATCCAGAGACCATGGAAGTGTTGATCATCTCGATTCAGTCCTTTAATTTGCAGCTGCGGGCCTCAGAATCACAGGAAGTGAGAAAATAGCTGATAAAAATAATAAACGTGAAGCAACTGACGTCAGATTAGTTTCCACTCACAGATAAAATGGAGCAAAAATGAGAAAAATGCACTTTTGTCTTCAAACATGAAGTTTTCAGCTCATCATGAGCCACCAGGGGGCGACAATGGATGACCTGAGATCATCTATCTATCTATCTATCTATCTATCTATCTATCTAT
>BJFM01008767.1:0-10126 GCA_016586285.1 Arothron firmamentum
TAGATGAAAGATGTGATTAAATCAGAGGGAAAAACCCCGAGAAAACAGGGACAGAGAACTTTCAAAATCCGCGCCACTCACACTCACCGGAAACGGAAACGGAAACGGAAACGGAGAGGAGAGGAGAGGAGAGGAGAGGAGAGGAGAGGAGAGGAGAGGAGAGGAGAGGAGAGGAAGAGAGGAGAGGAGGAGAGGAGAGGAAGAGAGGAGGAGAGGAGAGGAGAGGAGAGAAAGAAGAGGGAGAGGAGAGGAGGAGAGGAGAGGGGAGGAAGAGAAGAGAGGAGGAGAGGAGAAGAGGGGAGGAGAGGAGAGAAAGAAGAGGGAGAGGAGAGGAGGAGAGGAGAGGGGAGGAGAGGAGAGGAGAGAGGGCTATGTTTGCTAGCTTATCTCGCGGCGTGTCCCCCCTCTCACCCGTCCTCCCGGGGCTCCGACTGTCCCCACAAACAGGTGATAATCAGCCATCTGTGTGAGCAGCTTCTTCCCTGATGTCGGACGAGCTCGGCACCCTTGACCTTTGCCCTTCATTAAAACGGCTGCGGTTTCACCGAAACGGGAGGGTTGCTGCCGTCGCGGCGGCAGTCGAGCAGCTACGAGGACGCGGCCCAAACCGGTTGTTGTCTGCTGCGCAGAGACGGACGCAGCTGCGCCGCAGGAAACTCATTTAGCTGCGGAGAATCGGAGGCGCCTCAGATAAACAACCTGCTGAGTTGCTGATTGGACACGAGCGGAACGCCGTCCGGCGCCGCTGCGCGACCGTCGCCGCACCTCCGCTCTCGCCGGACATCGATCGGGCGCCGCAACGCCGGAGCTTAGGCTGTACAAGCCAGCGAGAGGTGGATGCTGTCACCACGGCAACCAAAACTGAAACATTTGAATTCGCATCACGACAAAAGTCCTCTAAGAGAGAGGCGGAAAAAAAAGGAGACGGTGAATAAAAGCTGCTTCTGACCCGAGGCCGTCGGGTTTCAGTTAGCTAGCAGCGTTAGCGCGACAGGCCACAGACCGAAATCAGAATCCAGGGCATGAAAATGGTGGAAAGTCATCCAGGAACTGCTGTTTCCTCTTCTATCGTTACTGTTGGTGAAGTTGTGAACAGTTTCTGGTTAATAAGACGCGAGTGCGTTAGCACTTCCTGTATTTGCTGGTTGCTTTGTGTTCAACATAGCTTCCTCTTGTTCTTGGTGCGCTAATTAAACATCCCAATATTACAGAATAATGAGTCTGGGAAGGCTGCGCTAGCTGTTTGTGTTGCAGCTGAGATGTATACTCGTTTACGGGCTGCTCTCCTTTCTCAGGGAAAATTTAATTGCAACAATAAAAGCATCGTTTCCCCATGTAAACCAGCAACTTCCGCATCACACCAGATCGTTAGCAGGATTTTAAAAAACAAATGTGGAGCAAATCAGAGGAAACCGACAGCTGTAGTCCGGAATCGACTACAGGTGCTATTTCTGGAACGCTCCACAAACCCCTCCGTCACAGATGTGTTAGAGCGCCACAGGTCGCGATATCGCACGCTCGGGGAGGACATTTTCATCGGCTCTCTTTAGCATAAAATGCTAATGCCGAGAACAACAGCAGCTCGTCAATCAAACATCTGAGAGGTCAGATGAGAGCCGGTCATCACAGCAGGCTTCACTGCTTCACTGAGAAGACACATTAGTATGTTTTTGGCTTAAACACACACACACACACACACACACACACACACACACACACACTCCAGCTCCGTCGGTGGGTAGGACGTGCTCATTGTTTTTAAGGAGGTCAGTATGAAGACGCTTTTAGCTGGCGATGCATCTCGACGGCGCGAGCGGCCGCTCCTCAGCTGTCACCGTCCCTCTGCTCCATCACTTTGAGGGATCGGCCGGCACAAGGTCGCTCCTCCGTCACCGGGTCCCGGTGCTTTCAGAGGATCCTGGCACGATCACGGGGAGCCAGGAGGCTAAGTGACGGTGACGTAGCAAACAAGCTAGATGAGATCAACGGCGCCGCGATCGCACAGATGCTAAGGAGAACGAAAACAGCTCCAACAGCCTGAATATTCACTTTTCCTTTAATACATCAGCACAGAACAACGTTCTTTCATAGTTTCTTTTGAAAAACGGTCACTATGGTAACAGTAGTCCATTAGCTCGACGCTAGCTTCTGCACACAGTCCGTCACCACACAAACATGAAGTTTGGATGCTTGTTCATGCTGGGCTAACAAGCAGGAAGGCCCGTTAGCTTCCGCTGAGAGCCAGATGAGAAAATCAACAATGGACTTCGGCCCTGACCCGGTCCGAGACGAACGAGACCGGAGTTCCTGCCAGGCAACTCAAGGCCACGCCCCTCTGATCCTAGAGCAACAGAAACTGACCACAGATCAGCCTGACTTTGGGACCAAGCGACTGAAGCTAAAGCTGCTCATCAATACTCCGGCGCTGCTCCGCAATTGGATTTCTGCGAGCTGCAAATGTCCAACCCAGCGATGCATCAGCGCATTCCAGCGGCGCTGTGCTGCAACGCGCTGCTGTTAGCAACAACCGCCGCTCACATTTATCAAAACACCAACCGGCTAAAGCTCATCTCCTTCCAGCAGATTGCAGCCCCCACCATTTTTTTTGCTATTCTGGATAAAACACAGGTGCATTCATTACACGGTAATTACCCGCCGTTAGTGTCCTGGTAGGTTGTTCATTACTGACAGCGGAGGCAGAGAAGAGCGAGCAGCGGCGGAGAGGATCGACTTCGCTGCCCCGCCATCGTTACCGCTGCAGGCAGGAAGTCACCTGATCTCGCTCCCACACATGGTCACAGTTTCGGGTGTGGTTTGGCGACGAGGGCCGGCTCGCCCGGATCCAAGGAACGGCGCTGGGGCGGGACCCCCGCCGGCACGGGGTCAACCCGGAGACGTGACGACATGACGCGCAAGCAGAGCTCTCACTTTGTGTGTTTTATCGGAATCTGAAAACGCCGACGAGTCGCATGAAGGCAACACAGCAGATTACTGGGTCTCCTGTTGCCAAGAGACAGACGGCAATTAAAGTTGGAAAACAAGATCATCCCTTCCTGATGTTGGGGGTTGGCTACAGACCCTGTGTGTGTGTGTGTGTGTGTGTGTGTGTGTGTAATCTCGACATTTGTGTGATATCATCTGATGAACGCGGGTCGAGCAGGTCCAAAGCGACCGTGGTCCCAGTCACAAAACAAGGACACCATCGACAAGATGTGCGTGGATAGATCAATGGTCAACGTCTGGCGCCATTCCAGTCCTCAAAGCATGCTCACGTGCACTATCGGGACACCCGAGAGGCGTTTGCGGCTGGGATTCCCCCGGAAGCTTCAGCATCCAGACCTGACACGAGCGTTTTCCTCCGTTTCCGGGAGGACAATCACAGCGAGGTGCAGAGTTGCGCCGTCGCCCAGACAGAAGGTGCTCATGGCCTCCTCGGTCACGGGTCTGTCCAACACGGGCAGCGTTTGTTTGGTCGGCCCGCGGGCTGAGGCGGCGCTGGACCAGCCTCGGCCGCCGGTGCTTCCAGCTGCTCGGACCTGCAGCCCTCCTGCAGTAGCCGCGTTCATATTTCAGCGGTGGATATGAATTATGCACAATGAGCAGCTAGAAGGAATTTAATGATGCCTCGCCGGCACGGGCCGCCTGGGCAGGCCGGGAGTGAGCCCTCCCGTCTTGGCTGCTGCAGACGCTGATTTAACGAACCCCTTGACCTCATCCTTCTTCCCGCTCGGCCACAGTGGAGGCTCAGGTTTGGAGAGGGAGGACCGGTGCCGTCCCAGTATCGATCCTCCCTGACAGCTCCTGTAACGATCGGGTGTCGGACCGGCCCGGGTGGCTTCTCTGGTGGCTTTAATTAAGACGGCTAATCAGCTGGAGTGCTGAGAGAGGCTTCCTCTGCTTTGGGCAATGAGTTGTCGGTGTTTTGCGGTTTTCTGTCTTTGATTTGTGGGGCCGATAAACCTCCGTCCCGAGCCGACGCTGCATCTGTATAAACCCGCTTTCTCTGAGCGGCGTCCAATAAACAACTGGAGGCTGAGCAAACATTTGATCTGAACATCTGCGCCGGACTCAGACAAGTAAACCTGGGTTTCACATCGGCAAAAATCTCTTCTTATTTGCCGCCGTAGCCGAGTTTGTTTTGTTTGGAGACAAGCACTTATTCAGCCTCTGTTAGAACTTCAGGAGTGTTACCATGGAGACAGCCTGGAACCCTGAACACCCAACCTCAGGTCACTTTTATTGTTGGCTGGTTGCTGATCTGTCCACGGCTGAATGGGAATGAGGGAAGTGGGCCGAGCACGCAGCCCTGCGGGACTCCTGCATCAAACTGAAGCTCGAAAGGCTGAAATTTCATTGAAAAATGGAACAATTTTGCCAGAAATTCAGAACGTTTTTTTTTTTTGCTTCTGCTTTTTTGTTTTGTTCAGGATTTCAAAACGAAGACAAACTGGCAGGAAAGCAGGTGGCGGACAAAAAAGGTGTTGGGCAGGTGGAGCCGCGAGCTGATGAGGAGAGCTGCGGTTCGGGCGTCCTAGAGGAACGGCCGAAGGCGCCACCTTCATCCAGAAGTTGAGGTCGGCCCTCTGCTGCCGCACTTTTCAAACTTTAATAGCGCCGCAGAGCCGTCCTCCATTTTTCAGTAGCTGAATTGTTTTTTTTCCCAAACGCTTCGGCTTTGCGTGCACGTGGCCTCGGGCTCCCACTCCGTTCGGGTCACAACAGCGCGGATGCCTTCCGACGCACGCCGTCACGGCGCCGAGCTGTTTTCACGTCGCTACCGACTGACTTCCTCCAGATGAAGCGCCCGGATTCGTCCTCAGATTCCTTTCGGCGAGCGTCTGCTTTGCATAATTCTGAGAGCTGTTTATGCTCAGGAAGATGATTTGTTTTGGAATATTTCCACTTAAGCGGCGTCTGCGCAGCAAACCCCCTCCCGCAGCAGATCAATCACTCGCACAGCGACGCCCTCGGAATGAGCACAAAGGCCGGTCGTCTGCTTCTATCTGGAAGGAGTGAGTCTCCGTGGAGGTTCCACCAGCCGGGGAACAACAACAAAAAAAAAACCCCCACAAAGAAGCAACATCTGCTCAGAGGTTCTGTCGGAGCTCCGCGGGCGGCTCGTCTGCGCCTCCTCATCTCGCCATCGGCTCTGAATCCATATATTGTCAATTTCCTATTCAATTAAATGATAAGCCCTCCTCCCCTCGTCCTCTCTATTCAGATGAAGGTGGAGCGTCCAAACAATCGTCAGGGACGGTCTGAACAAATGGAGCCGTCTGCTGCGAAGGTTCCTGTCGGTTTAACCCGCAACCGGATAGAAAGCTGGATTGTTCGGAGTCGCCGTTGAGCTTTGGTTTGTGCTCAGAACCTGGTGTTTTCAGCCCAGGGAGGCTTTTTTTTTTGAATATATTAACACATCACTTGTTTGAAAGCAAAGACGGGAATGTGAGAGGATGAACGCGCGGCAGAGTAATCCCAGCAAGGTTCATTACGCGCGGCTGGCGCGGCCCGGCGTTCCCCAGAGGAAACATCTGAGAAGCACGCACACACACACACACACACACACACACACACACACACACACACACTCCGGCTTATTTAGCCGACAGGAAACCCACCTGATCGTGCGCCCTGTTGTCGTGCTGGACCCTTGATGAAGGCAGAAAGAGCAGCGTCTCCTTGACGGAGCAGCGCTCGGCGGCGCTTCCGTGCGGCCTTCCTCAGACGCTGGAGCGCTGGAGGCTAAAACCCGCCGCGTCATGAATCATTAACGCCGGGCCAGCGCCAGACTGGCCGGCCGGCAAACATCGACGCCGTCGCAGCCGCTTAAAGATCGGCTGCGCGTCCTCGTTTGGCGTTGAGCTGAGGGAAAGCAGACGCTCTCCAGGCCCAGCGGATCTCCAGCCTTAAACACGCTTGGTTCTTGTTTGTTCGCATCCATCTGCGAGTTTCCTGGACTCCACAGCAGCTGCTTTAAGCTGCTGCTGGTATTTCACGAAGACCTGACAGCTCCCACTTTAAGAGTGACCTCCTGTCAGGTCAGACTTGGCACATTTCTGCCAGCTCCAAGTCCTGACTTTGGACTGGTTTGCGTGCAGGGTTCAGCAGCCTGAGATTTACCTCCGATGCGTCTTAACGCTTCAGATGTCATGCGCAGGCCGACGGAGGTGCTGCCCGGAGCAGGACGCTGGAAATCACATCCATCCATCCATCCATCCATCCATCTCCTTCCACTTTATCCGGGGTCGGGTCGCGGGGGCAGCAGCCTCAGCAGGGAGGACCCAGACTTCCCTCTCGCCAGCTACTTCGTCCAGCTCCTCCAGGGGATCCCCAGGCGTTCCCAGGCCAGCCGAGAGACATAGTCTCTCCAGCGTGTCCTGGGTCTTCCCGGGGGCCTCCTACCGGAGGGACGTGCCCTGAACACCTCACCAGGGGGGCGTCCGGAAGGCATCCTTACTAGATGCCCGAGCCACCTCATCTGGCTCCTCTGGACGCGGAGGAGCAGCGGCTCCACTCCGAGCTCCCCCCGGATGGCCGAGCGTCTCACCCTCTCTGAGGGAGAGCCCAGCCACCCTGCGGAGGAAGCTCATTTCAGCTGCTTGTACCCGCAAACTCGTTCTTTCGGTCATGACCCAAAGCTCATGACCATAGGTGAGGGTAGGAACAAAGATCAACCGGTAAATCTCTTCACAACAATGGACCCGTGCAGAGTCCGCATTACTGCAGACGCCGCACCGATCCGCCTGTCGATCTCCCGCTCCGTCCTTCCCTCACTCGTGAACAAGACCCCGAGCTACTTAAACTCCTCCACTTGGGGCAGGATCTCCTCACCGACCCGGAGAAGGCGCTCCACCCTTTTCCGGCTGAGAACCATGGCCTCGGATTTGAAGGTGCTGATTCTCATCCCTGCCGCTTCACACTCGGCAGCGAACCGATCCAGCGAGAGCTGGAGGTGACGGACCGATGAAGCCAACAGGACCACATCATCTGCAAAGAGCAGAGACCCGATCCTGAGGTCACCAAACCGGACCCCCTCAACACCATGGCTGCGCCTAGAAATTCTCTCCATAGAAGGCCCAGCGTTGGGGACTAAAACCCAGAACCACTGCGCCCGCCGGTGATTCGCTGCTCCTGAGCCGGCGTGGGCGCCCTCGCAAACGAAGACGCCGGCTCGGTCGTTGCGCCGCAGAGCGAAAGAGAAGCCGACAGCATTCGGCGCACGCGTCCGCCCTCTGACCCCGGCAGCTGTCCGGCGTCTGCGAAGGTTGCCGCTCGCTCTGCTGGACTCTGGCCGCCGGCAACGTTCAGACTAAACAACGCCGAGCCTGGAGTTTGGAGGGAGGCGCGGCGGCGGCGTGAAGAGCTCGTTGAATTCGTGGGAGAAGTCGGTTTAAAGTGAGAAGCAGGTGGGCGACAGTGAGCAGGTGCTGGAATCCGGCTGCGCACCCACAAGCGTTCAGAGCCCGGTAATTGCCCGCATGCATGGCTACCCAAAACAAAGCAAAGTAGCCCCCAGGCTCGCCGATTCCCGGCGCCGGCGGCAGGATTAGAGCCCCTCTGCGGGGACGGGATCGATAAATCCATCACTCCTGAATGTCAGGAGGACATTAATTGTTTTGTTTGTGTGGCGCCGATCACACGGCGCCACACCTCCGCCACGGAAAAATGAATGATTCCAGGCGAAAGGTTAATATCCAGCCGGCTGAAAATGAATTCACAGAATTAATGAGATCGTTACTCGCCCAGACTGATAATGAAGTTAATCACAGCCAGCAGGACTTTGGGGGCCGCGGAAGTATTGATTGGAAAATAATTCTGCCCAAACGGGCCGAGCAGCCGCAGCCCAGCGTGCAGCCCTTATCAGTTTGTGCGCAGTGATGGATGTTTTCAGCAAATTAGAGGGGGGAAAAAAAAAAACATATTTTAGCCGCAGCCTGTTTCTGCAGGCTTCTGTAAGTATGAGCCGGTCCCGCCGGGCCCCCCAGGACCGTTCCAGCGCCTTATTAATTGGCAGTCAGACGGCAGAAAGGCTCTGGAGGTTTGTTGATTCATGTATGGCTCCTCCACTTCAGAGGCACGGCGGAGCGGAACGGTCAAAGCCAATCTGCCACCGAAACGGCCATTTGAGGAGCCCCCGCGGCCCCGCCGGCTGGGGAGCCCTCCGCCGCCTCACCTGCCCTGGGCTGCCAGGTTTGGGTGGAGCTCAGGGGCAGGAAGTGACCCGCGTGTGCAGGAAACCAGCGTGAACGCTGGTTGTCATGACGCCGTGTGAATGTCATGAATGTTGGGCACCAGCGTGGCTGCCAGGGGTAGATACCACCACGGAGAAGACACACACACACACACTCATGCACGCACGCACGCACACACACACACACACACACACACACACACACACACACACACACACACACACACAAACACACACACACACAAAGCTTTCAAAGAAAGTGGAGCCGCTGAGCAAAGTGGTGTTCAGAACAATGTTGTGTCCTCGGCACCGTCCGGGCCTCAGGGGTGGTGCTGGTGCCCTGACCCCGTTTCAGCTCCCTCATCTCTGAGCTCGGCTTCGCTGAAAGAGCTTCAGCTTCAGGTTCCGCTAACTGGACATCAAAGACGCTTACTCATGCTTTGAAGTTAGGTGCTATGGCATCAATCACTGGCTCATTACAGGTTCATTAATGCGGTTCATCCTGCAGCACATCCATCATCATCCATCCACCCATCCATCCATCCATCCATCCATCCACCCACCCATCCATCCATCCATCCATCCACCCACCCATCCATCCATCCACCCACCCATCATCCATCCACCCATCCATCCACCCACCCACCCATCCATCCACCCATCCATCATCCATCCACCCATCCATCCATCCATCCATCTGTCCATCCATCCACCCATCCATCTATCCATCCATCCATCCATCCACCCACCCATCCATCTATCCACCCATCCATCCATCCATCCACCCAACCATCCATCTATCCATCCATCCATCCATCCACCCACCCATCCATCCATCTGTCCATCCATCCATCCGTCCCTCCACCCATCCATCCACCCATTTCCTGTACCTGCTGTATCCACACATGGGTCACAGGGTCTGCTGGAGCCTATCCCAGCTGTTGAGGGGTGAGAGGTGGGGCAGCCCTGCACCACGTCTGCACAGTGGAGAAGATTTGTCATGATTTATGTTGTTTTACTGGTTGATCGGAGTTTCGATGTATCCTTTAGAGAGGAGCCTTAGTGTGTGTGTGTGTGTGTGTGTGTGTGTGTGTGTGTGTGTGTGTGTGTGTGTGTGTGTATGTACATGACATTGTGAGCATCCAAGGTAATTGCCTGCCTGTTTAATTTAACAAACATAATTACGCTCTCCTAATTTAATGGACGGTTTCTTGTCATGTTTGTTTTTCCATGATTGATGTCCAACTGGTGACCAGATGAAACAAAGCCAAACTGTCTCTCCTGTCTCCCCTGTCTTTCTTGTCTCTCTTGTCTCGTCGTGGACCGTCCCGCTCCTGCAAACCTGAGCCGAAATAGAAAAACGCTGAAAAAAGAAGCTGTTGTCTTCTTTTTCTGGGTTCGGTCTGCGTTCAGACACCAGTTCTAGACGGGTTACCTGGGTCCAGCAGCACCAACAGAAGCCTGTAGGGGGCGGAGTTCACGGCATCCGCCGCTTGAAGCAGTCTGACCTGGTAGTTCCTGCCGGACGGTGAGGTGTGGAAGGCCTTGCTTTGGTGGGGTTTCGGGTGGGGGTGGTGCTGGCTGACCGCTTCGTGAGTTTGACACATGAAAGCAGCAGAAATGTGTGAAACCAGCCAGACAGCAGAGGCTCAGCTGTTCCTGGTTGGCTGGTTTTATGCTGAAAGTGCTGGGAGGAGGTCTGGGTCGTTGGGGCCCGCGCTGTCCTCCGTCACATCTGGATGCACATCTGTGCCCCCCCCCACACACACACACACACACACACACCCTAACACCCACGGAGACGCAGGCAGACCCCTGCAGAGACGGCGGAGAGCTGGAATCAACAAACAGACCCGCTCGTCCCTAAATGCACAACCTGATCCAGCAGCGGGGGGGGGGGCAAATTTTAGATGAAGAGTGGCGCTGGTGGAGGGG
>BJFM01008775.1:0-10066 GCA_016586285.1 Arothron firmamentum
CAACCAATATCGAAAGCCTACTGTCTTCACCCGAGTGTCTTCCTTCGTCGACTGGATTATCTCAGTGAGCCTCTTTTGCTTTTAATGTTTTTCTGAATGGTTCACACCTTTAATTTTAATCTGTGTATCTCAATGAGATTTATTTTTGCAGGTTTGTGATCCCTGGTGATCTGTTCAGTCCAAGTGCCACATGGAGCCACTGCAATAAATTTAAACTGCATCCCAACCTTTTTTGTTTCAGCGTATTTACTAAATATTTTCAAGTTGTCCGTCAATCAGCCACAATATGACACAACTGATTTATAATCACACTGAATGTGCATCTTTTTATTGTTTTACAGTCTCAGATATGCTTGGATGATTTAACTCATGCTGTGTCAACCACGAGCACGTTATGTGAAGCAGGAATAGGGACTGATCCACTGAATTCCCAAAATTCAAACCAAGTGGACAATGGCTGCATGAAAGTAAAGCTGCATCAAAGCCTTTATTTGGCACCAAATAAAGACGTTTTCCTGTCTCAAAACAGCCAACAGGGGCTTGAATAGGGCTTAACTGCGTTCTATTACATAAAAGGAAAAACTCAACAAAACAACAAAATGAAGCATTTAAAAAATGTCTTTATTATTCAGAGGGGCAGGCTGTCAAAATGGCTAAGATGACAGAGACTGTTCTTCAACAGCAGGTTAAAGTGTGAATTATGTAAAAAATAAAGCAGCTTTGTTTGCTCTGCAGGACCATTCAAGCAGAATTATGTACAACGCAAAAGGCAAAACAAGTAAGACACGTTCTCTGAAAATAATAATTTTTAAAAAGCTGTACTGTAATACATTACATTGATAAACACTCACTGTTGCCATTTCTTCATGAGAATTGATGTATTTTATACAAGAGAGACAAAGGTTTACTTGTAAAAATCAGTGCCCTCTTCATGGCATTGGGACACTCATCAGATTAGAAAGGAAGTTAAAAAAAGGCAGAAAAAAGTGAATAATACATTTCCAACGTGCGCTCGGCACTTTTCAAAGTGTACAATTAATCAGAACATCTTTAACAAACAGGACCTGCATGCATTATGTTGTAAAGGGTCCAGAAAGGCTGCGTAAACAGCTGTAGAAAGGGTGAGATATGTACAGAAACTCTCTAGTGTCCTCGACCGGTCACCCAGGGGACCGCAGAATCACCTTTGAAAGTTCTCACTGGAAACTAATTGAGGCAACTCTTCAATTTCCAGGGTTTAATGTGCGATACAAATTGTATAATATATGCAATTTCTATCCACAGAAACACCCTTTTACAATGTGTAATTTCACAATGCAGCCCAAGTCACAGACTTCTGAAGGATTCAGGATACAATCAAATAGATCTTTTCAATTTAGTTTTAGTGGCATTTTGCTAAAAATATCACACCATAACCGCCTACGAAAAATACTTAGAATGAAAGAGATTAATAACCTCCATAAGTATACATTTCTCTATAATTCATATATATTACAAAGTTTGTCCCAGATTGAAAATGACTTATTTCACTTAATAAAATATTCAATTTGTAAGTGATTAGAATTCTTTTTTTCCCTCCAACCTACATAAATTAGTTACAAAATATTAGTCTAATTCTCTATGGTTATATTGTAGGCAGCAATACAATTGATCCACAATTTAGTTTCAGTGATTAGGGAGATTCCACAGTTTTCAGTCCCAAAGCTTAAAAGGAAGCCTTAAGCGTGCACGCAGGGCTTCCCCGTTAAGCAGGCACATCCAGTAAACTTCAACACCCCGTTTTATTGCTAAAAAAAAAGAAGACTTAAATTAAATAATTAATGAAATGATGACAAAATAAGTTACCAAAACAAATGTTAAATGAACAAGTGAATAGATACTTAAATACTTTCTGTTGGACTTGTGGTCCCGTTTCCCATAGCAACACCTAGATACACATGTGTTCTGGAAATAATAAAATTAAATGAGAGGAAGATTGCACTTTCAGGTGAAAATATCAAACCACAGTGCTTATTGAGTGAAATTAGGCTTTATCTGAAATAAATAAAATCATTAAAAGGAAATAACTTAAAACAAATGCAATTAAAAAACACAGCTACAGATTTGTGATGGTGTGAACATTTTGAATTATCTGGCTCATAAATAAGAAAATTTAGCGGTGAACTGTTGAATCGACCCCACACGAGCTAAACAATGCCTAGAACTACTTTCACAGATAAAGTGCTAATCGAGGAGCTTTTAGAGGGATATTTTTGTACCATGTTAGGCCCTTTGGAGAGATCCTCAGCATCTGAGTGCAGGCCCAAAGGGAGGACTTGAGCCAGACTACATTACGGTTTGACTTGGGTTTTGCATGAAGGCCATTAGAACAATGGTCACCACACTTTGCCTCCAAAAGCTAGAAAGCTAGAAAAAATATCCCTGAGGTGCACATTCAGCTGTGTTGAGATCCCCAACCCGGCCCTGCGGAGAGCTGATTTCCTGTTCAAAGGTGGATGGTTGGTGGTGGTTTGGTTCAGTAAGCTTGCTTAGGAACTGAGGGGGCCATCATTGGTTTCTACGGGCATGGCCGGCTCTCTTTCACATCTCTTTTTTTTCTTTTTTTAATCTTACTCACTAGCTGCCATCTCACACAGCAAGAATCTCAAACCACTCTGCTAACATTTTGAAGGCAAGTCTGGATTCTAACATTTTAGGCAAGCAGGAAATCACAGCTTACACCCAAATCGCTCCACACTGACGTTTAGTGTGCATGTTTGGTACCCTCTGAACAAACCCCTCTTATTTTCTTGCACTGTCCACAGAAATTTCATCAAACTTTCAAAGATTCCATCACAGACAATTCCATGGCTTCCTCCAACAGCTGATTGTCTGTAAAAGTGGCAGGGGGCTCTGGGACGGACTCTGAAAGGCCAATCAGTGACTCCAAGAGGCACGTCCCCGGGTCGCTCCCCGGAGGGAGGCTGGGATAACTAGGCAGTTGAAAGTGAAACAAGTTGTCCATGTGTTCGTATTCCTTGAGGGAGTTGTAGAGCGAGCTGGGCCCCAGGCAGGGAAAACCGTCAAAAAACTCCAGGTCTGACTCCGAGGAAAGGCTCAGGTCCATGTTGTAGCTCGCAGAGCGGTCAACTGTGGGCGAGGGTGTGCGTGGCACGCTACTGCAATGGAACAGGGCATTAGCCTGGTTGGCATTCTCGTCCAAGAGTTCTGAAACGGCTGTGGCTCGATTGTCCGTATGATCGCTGGCAGAGTCCAACAGTCCAGCGTCGATATTGTCATTTTCATCAGCGAAGTCCACCATGCTAAAGCTACTGAACGCCTCAGTGGATGACTGCTGTTCTTGCCTTTCTTCACAGCACTTTTCCTGGTGGTTCCCACTGTCATTCCCATCGATGTTCAGCTGGCTCTCGCCCGCCTCAGAGTCCTCAGTCTGTCCTGATATGTCTGACTCTGCCATGTCGCTGCTGCAACTGTTCTCACCGGTTGCCACCAGTTCTGAGCTCAAAGGGTAGGTCGGCGCCAGCGGAGAGGTGGAACTTTTCGAGTTCCTCTCTTTATTCTCCTCCCTGGTCTTCTCCAGCTCCAGCTTCATGATGGTGTGGATGTAATGCGTTTGGACCCTGTTGGGGTTGAACTCAATGCGACCTTCTGTGTTGCCACAGCCGTCCCTGGTGCAGCCACAGGGGAAAAAGGAATGGTCCATCTGTGAGGAACAAATGGAAGGTTAGTCAAAAAAAACCCCAAAAAAGTCCTCAGTGGTTTATGGTTCAGGTAAAGGTCCTGCGTTTGCGGCTCTTACTTGACACTTGATGCCAGCCAGGCTGCAGCCGCATGTTTCAGGTTCGCAGAAGCCCTGGCAGTCGCAGCCACAGTTCTCCCTCGAGATCCTCAGCTCGTGAAGTTGCCTCTTCTCTTCCTTATCAATCTTTTTCACCCCTGCTGCTTTGAGCAGTGCATATCGGCGTTTCGGTGTGTAAGGCTGGAGGAAGGAGCCCTCATCCAAGTTGGCTCCGCTGATGTCGATGTCCTGCTCGGGGATGTCGTCCACTGTCAGCTGCTCAGCCTCGGCGCTCTCCTGGGTACCATTCTTAGTCAGCTGAAGACAAGGACGAGCGTTACACCTCCGTTGTTTGTGACACATTTGCACATCGTTATCTGTATGCTTGAAGCTAAACTGCTCACCATCATCTTCAGAGCTTCCAGCTTCTCCTCTCGGAGTCTGTTGAGGAGCTTCTCACGGCGGAGGACGCGCTGCTCCACGGCGAACTCAGCGAGTGTGTACGTGCGGAGCACGCTGTGGCGCTGCTGCATGCCAAGAGTGCATCCTCCCCGGCTGGGGACGCTGGTGAATCCCTGGCAGCGTGGAAAGAAGAACACGGTCACCTGGTCAAAGGTGACATTGCCCCGTCGTGCTTTCTTCGCTTTCTTTGGGATGGATGTCGCTATGGAGGGGGAGAAAAAAAGATGACTTTAGAATACATTGTAACCAAAAACCTTGACACTTTCTTTCAAATGCTACTTGTACGTGCCACTAGATGGCGTAATGCTCCACCACTTGCCATGCCTGCACACCCTGCTGAGAGGCTGTCAGGAACACCCCTCTGATTCATTGTCTCAGTCTTTAATGGATCCTTATCCTGCAGCCCATTAAATGACACGGCTAATGAGAGCCTTGCACATTTGCAGCCAGTTAAGCAAAAGCAGAATTAACAAGAATCATTTTAAGCTGGTTTCTCGCCTTCCTTCATGTGGGAAAAAAAACTTGGATCAGGAAATTCCCCTCCAGTTGCCAAAACAGAGACGGAATCACCAGAATCACAAGCTGGCGACAAAATTTTGGGGGCTGGAAAAGTTGGAGACAAAATGAGAAAAGTACGGTTCCCACAGACGGGACAGGAGTCAAAAATCTCCAGACAAACACATGCACACACACACACACACACACACACACACATAAAAGCCATATGGAAATCAAAGTGGAACCATATGTGGGAAGAACTCAAACAATTATTTATGTTTTCCTATAAATTCCCCTTCAACTTGCTCTGGAATATTCAAATACAAGCTTTGCGCAACTTTTGCTCTCGCTGAAGTCGCCACATGTGCAGAGGATTACTTTTATTTTGTGGCAGGAAAATTCCTGGTAAATTCCCATTTTCTCAGACATGATGTTTTACTTGGAACCACCCGGAACAATTACCCACAAAGAGGCAGATGGGAAAAAATAAATAAATCTGTGTGATAACTGCAGCTCAGAGCAACAGAATTAGCCTTCTGGCCTGACGCAGGTGCAGACAATAGCTGCACTATATCGTCTAATCTGTCACGGGGGTAATAAAGAAACTGCCAGTTTCAGCTTCACATCCATCAAATCCACTCAGGCTTTTGACACTTACAGGAGGGAAACGACACCTCGCCACAAATAATAGCTGTGCTGGCTTGTTTATTTTTTATTTTTTTCTAGCAATTTGATTCACAATGGATGACAACTTTTTCTCCAACACAAACAACAGATTTTAAATGGTCTGCACAATCTGTTCTTTCCAATGTCTCTGCATGCCTTCTTTTCTTCATTAGCCAACACTCCCCCTCCTCTCCCTTTTGTATCCCTTCACCCAGCCTCTTTCAGCACCTGTGCTGGGTGCGCGCCCGGGCTTCAGACAAGGCTCTGTGTGTTTCCAGTGCTGGCAGCCAGCCACCCTTCTCTTCCTGTCTTCCTGCAGCAGCACCCTGGAAACCTCACAACTGTGTTTGCCCTTAACCCCGCAATCACTCTCCCATCCAACTGGTCCCCAAATGGCAAGCAGATGCAGCAGTGTGTAGGCGGAAAATATATAAATAAAGGACAAGGAAGATGCTCGCGCCAAATCTCTGACGGAAAGGTGAGGCAATTTACGGACGGCGAGGATGCAGAGTGAGCAGATGCTGCATAATGGGATTAGCCATTTTGCAACTTCAGGGCATAAAATTAAAAGGAGCACTAATTCCAGATTCCAGGTCTGTTATTGTTTCTGGGAATTGATTCACAGGCTAAGAGCTGCCTTCATATTTAACCACCTCCTATTTACATGTTTACAGATCAAGCCTTTGTGGAGCAGAAAACATGGTTCAAGAAAATGTATTTCAAGCTGACATAAGGTCAGGGCGGATGAGCTGCTGATGCTGGAGGCGTACTCACTGTTATAGTTTGTTGCCGGGGAGCTCGGGTTGCTGGGATTGGAATCCAGTGTGTCCGAGTAGCAGCTCTCCCCCTCTGAGTCCCAGCCTGAGCCGGCGGAGGAGAGGGAGGAGGGTGAGGAGTAGCATGGGTCTTCATCCACCTCCTTGAACTTCCTCTTGAGAAGCCCACTCATGGTGCTAGTGTGAACAATCTGCAGAAAAGAGCAAAGAGGTGGGTGATTAGCAAATTACCTCTGCTCATTTGAAGCTTTTGTCTCTAGATGGAAGCTGCTGCAGAGGCAGACAGAAGCTTCATGAGGTTATTGATATCAGCAGTCCTGTGCTTGGTCATGTGAGACCAGACCATGCTCATCTCCATCTCGTGCTACGCGCTGCTCAGAGTAGTAATCAACCACAGAACAGGAAGCAATCAATCAGGCCAATTCACATAAGTCAACAATTACTGGACCCTTCAACCTCTTCTTAATCTCATCAGCTCTGCAAATTTATTGATTGCCAGGAAGGACCGAGCACAAATGTGAACAAGAGATGGTTATGTGAGCATCTGCGCCCTTAACCGCGACATCCTTATTACCTTCAGCTAACTTTTTGCTGAAAATTTATACCTGAGATATAAAGATCGTTCTTTAGAAATCAGATTTATCGTGTGGAGCTTCAGAGCAACAGGGAGGATGTTCTGCACATTTTCTAAACGTGTGAGGTGCCTGCTGCTGAAGACGGGCCATTGTCAAAGTGTGTGAGCAGAGATCCTGCAAGCCTAAATGGGAGGGAGGGCTGGGTGGAAGGGATTGAGCACAGAGGGGAGGCATGCTTGGGCTCCTGTCCAACAGGCACTCCCATTGATGATGTGGAATGGAAAAGAAGGCTTTTTACTTTACACATAAAGTCATCATTCTCACGTCAAACTGTTTATCCTCTTCAGGATTCCAGCTAAATCCCTCGAAGCTGCATATCAATCTATCAGTTATTTTTAGTTTTGTATGTTCAAATATTTGCTTAGCAAAACCTCCAAATTTGTACAAATGTTTATTATGAAGCGACAAATGTCATTCTTGCACTTTTTGTGCCATATTGGACTTGTTAGACGTTTTTAGGGAGGCGACTGCAAAGGAGAGACCTTCAAATTAGTTAAATTTACGTCCCAAACATGTCAGCTTCTAGACCAAACACGGCTTATCATCAGTGTCCTCGCAGATCATCTGTTGTATGTGCCTAAAAAGCAGGACACGCCTTGCCTGGCGATCCTCCAATGGCTTTAGAGTCAAACTATCGGCAGCCTGAATGGCTGCTTTTCTTATCAGGGAATTATGTCAGCAGTCAGAATAGAAAAAAAAAAATACACCTAAGTATGCAAGGGGTCATTTTTTGCAAGCCACATGGAGCAATTATGCAAAAGCGACCCTTCCCTTTGACAAAGATTTCAAATAAAATGAAATCAGAGTCAAGGACAAGAGGACAAGACACCTTTGCGCAGGTAGCGGGGATGTTTACACATGCAGGTTTACTAATATGGCTGCAGTCGGATATTATTGGTTACAGTGCACACATGATGAACAAATAACCGGGCAATAGGTCAAGCTGGCTCATACGCAACAAGCAAAAACGCTTTTTCAATCTGTGACCACAAGCATATTTCAGATTACTGACCCAGTGGGAGACTGCTGTGAGAATGCCATTCTCCACCGCTAATATCAGCACAATTCACAAAGAGGAAACTTAGCCAGACAACAAGTGTGTTTGGCACGCTGCTCCTGTGCGAGGAAACACGTACGGGTTTGCCTTTTTTATTTTGCCATCTCTCCCAAACCACCCTCTGCACGTAAGGAGAGAAAAAAAAAGGAAAACAAAGCTGTGAGGCATCCTCGAGGGAGTGCAGAGCGCCAGCTAAGCAAAGTCTTTTTAATTAGAATCTGCAGTGAGGCAGAAGAGGAGGAAGGGGAGAGAGGAGGCAGCAGTGGTGTCAGAACTGGGTCATTGTCTCTTGACTGCAGTCTACCTGACACATTGATTTGTTAATCCTGCTCAACGGGCAGAAACAATGGCGAGAGGTTAATCCCGGCAATGGGACGGCTTGTAGTCAATCTGGAGCTTCTCAGCCTGCTCATTCCCTGAACAAGGCCAAGAGAGCAAGGAGAAGGAAGAACAAGGGACCAGGGTTTTTTAAAAAAAAGACAATTGTGCAGTGACTCATTTGCACAAGGAGGAATGCAGGGAAAAAACAACAGATAAAAGAGTTCAAAGGCAGCTCCAGAGGAAAAAGCGTTGCCTGTGAGTGTCTCCTCTACAGTAAATGGAGAATGGATGTGATCGGACAGCCGAGGCGGAGAGCGAGCGCAGCGCGTTTTTCACCGTGCACTAAATTATGCATCACTGTCATTCCATCAACCGCACACAGGCAGGCAGATAAAGAACGCATCCGCCGAGGTGCTCCCCAGCCGGCTGTCACGGCGTTGGGAAGATAAATCTCGAGCGGGGAGATTTGTCACCAGAAGCACTACACAGCAAGTCAGATGCATAACTATGTCAGTGGAATGAGATTATTTTGATCCCTTCGGCAACAGACGGTTAATCAGACAGGATCCCAAATGATCTTAATGTCGTTGGCGGCTTCTGAAGTCGAACTGGTCAACGCGGTGGAAGCGTGAGACTTGTTTGATGGATTGATTGAAGACCGTATGATGAAATGATGCATAATTGCTGGATATTTTAATGGAATAATTAGTAAATATTCAGATAATCTAGGAGTTCTAGCCGGTTAACTTCAAATTCTTTTAAAAGTCCAGGAGAATCTACAGATGATCCGTCCATGTGAGGCATGATCGGGCAGCCTGCCCCCTCTGACCAACAGGACAAGTCACAGTTGACTTTGTCCCGTTCTGTTGCCTGTCCAACCTTGCGTCTGATAACGTGTGGGTGGGAGGAACAAGTCATACTAAACTTAGCCAACAGAGAGCGTCTACATGGCACAGCGACAGCCGTGCAGAGTCTGAATGACTAACCCACCAGTCCAGTGCTCGTAAAATGTGATAACGATGAGCCTGGGAGTCTTCCTGAATGAGTGCGAGACAGGCCGCGTCCCTCCAGGCCTCCAGGTATTGTTCTTTTCACCTCCCTGTCTGCCACTGAAAATGCCAGAGCTAACTGATCAAGGCCATAAGGTGACGGCGGCTCTGGATTCCAGCACACACACTGGCCCAGCTGGTGCTCAGAAGGGCTCCCCCTGCTGGAGTGAGGAGAGGACAGCTGCCTTTTTCCTCCTCGTCCTCCTCACCCAGGACTCGCAGCGGGCCATGACTGCACCACTGAAACATCCTGCTCCTCTGACTTGACCCATGTGCACGCTGACTGTAAAAGCAGAGGTAGTGGGAAGAAGAGAGGGCTGACCGTAGAAAACAAATAAATAATGTCATGTCTCCCAGCCGCAGGAATTCCATTCTGGCAGTGCCGCTCGTTCCTGTAATAGTGGGAAAGAAACACAAGCTCTATCCAACCCAGATGTGTTTTTTACTGCTAACCACTGGAAAATCTTACTCCCACAAGGCAGCTTAGCAGGCTACCTCCATACAGACACACCTGACAGGGCATTAGCTTGCACGTGTGGCCGGTGCACGCTCGGTTGTCATTAATCTGTAATGCAGGCTAGGCGATCGCCTGGCCAGAGAGTGTGTTCTCTTACTGATTTACTCAGAGAGAACAGTTTTACGTGCTACTGCTGAGAGCGTCTGCAGGGACAGACCTTAACTGAGGACTCTCCCAAGCAAAAACAGAGTTGAGCAACTCCTAAGTTAAGAATTCCTTTGCTATATTGCAGCATATGTTCTCTCTCTCTCTCTCTCTCTCTCTCTCTCTCTCTCTGTGCCTGTGTGTGTGTGTGTGTGTGTGTGTG
>BJFM01008783.1:5639-27516 GCA_016586285.1 Arothron firmamentum
ATCCCAATTGAATTATTGCTACATTTATATCTGAATTTTTTGTATGAAGATGCTTGTTTTTTGTATCTAGAGGTTCACTCAAAGCATGAGGTTAGAGCGTCTTTCTCTTGAACAAGGAAATATGGATGGAGCCCCAACTCAGAGTGAACATGGGGAGGAGTCAGAGAGGAAGAGGATGACCACAAAGGTAAATCAGGTGTCTGTAGCTGTTCAGATGTTTGCACTATCAGAGCTGGACAATATGCAAACACTGTGGTGTTGGAGGTTTCACTCTGAAAACTTTGGTCATCGCTTCAGTTTCTAGCTGAGCACATGGACACCATCCAATCAGACGCCAGCTTGGAAGCCACCATCGGGAAGTTTGACAGCAACTTCAGCATGTTGCTGCTGGACCTGCTGGACAAACTAAGCATCTACAGCACCAACGATTGTGAGCACAGCATGATCAGCATCATTTACAGGTGAAACACTGCAACACATTAGTTGTTGACTTTGCATGATTTAATCCCTCCCTTTCAGGTAATCCCTCTAATAATTTGAACAGAGTGCACACTGAGCATTCATCAGTTGCTTTTTATATTTTTACTACTGCACACAATTATAACAACTACTACTTCTACTATTAATGATAGCAGTAAAGGTGAGTCATATATTTCCTCTTGAATGTCACTATGGTGTCAAATGGTTGGTTTAATGATGACTGGATATTAAAAGAAAACAAGAAAATGCCCTGTACCAGTTTTTTGTTCAAGTGTAGATCAACCTCGGAGTGAAAGCTGCACTACATTTATATACTTGTTATTTCATGTAAAAGGATGATGCATTTACTGAACTGTTACAATTTTTCAGGCTTGATTTTAATGGATTCTATACCGAGCGCCTGGAGAAGATGGCCATAGAGCGTTCTCAGAAGTTGGCAGCGTAGTTAAAATATAAACTTTATTGGATTTCCCATACAGCCATTTAAAGAGCAGATACTTCATTGTGTATATTATATATAACGGCTTGTATAAATGAGATTTAATGCTCTGATGTTTGCTGTCTCGTTTCAATCTGTACATTTTTGTGATGACTTTATTCTGTTATAAAAATGGAAAGCTGTGCACTATTAGGTATCTAATTTTAAAAGGAAAGGAAAGGTGTTTGTATTCATTAAAACAAATCTTAACTGAAATGATTTTTCTCCTGTTTTCTGTTCATGCTTTTGGAAAACATCACAGAAGTTCATCAAATATCCAGAGAAGATGTCATAGCTGCTGTTAAACTACTTTCGGTGATCCAGTTTTCAGCACATGAGATCAACATTTCTTATGCCGCAGAATGCAGTAAATTAGTTTTCTATGTTTTGTGTCTCGTTGTTTCTCATAATCTATACGTTTTGAAACAAGTTGACCATTAATTAATATGCACGATGGATATTCACCGAGACTAAAGAATAAAAGTGGCGGCCACAAGATCAGTTAAAAAAGGCGACATCGGAAATGCAACGAATAATAAAAATAAAAAAAGAATTACCGCAATTAGGCCTGACATAGCAGTCAAAACCACCCCCAGAATGTTTATTTTTGTTACGTTATATTTTTAGAGTCAAATTCAAAAGTCTTACCAATGGGTAAGTTATCGTTAAAATACGCCGGAAACGTACTTGGGTCACTTCATAATAAAAGCGCGGTCGCACGATCCTGCAACCTGTCAGAACTCAGTGGTCACGAGCTTTAAGTACATGTAATGCGTCATACGCAGTTGTTTTCTTTTTTTATGTGTCATTTTTATACCCTATAAAGTCCATTCCAAATAACTGACACGTTCTCCCTTCAAATGAATCGATGTTAAATCCACAAAGACGCAAAACAGATTCCAAAACTATGTCCAAAAACATAAAATTAATATTACTGACTCTTTCTTACTCATTTGTGTTGTAATATCAAAGCAAACGACCTTCACTTGGACCGGAAATCGGCTTTGAAACCTCTGTGTAACCTTAAGCCGCTTCACGGTGCCAGTAAATGTGTGATGCGGCGATAAGATCGACCCAGAGGCGGAGCGTCAGCGGGACAACGGGGCTGCCTGGGACCGATGATTCACGCTGAAGTAACGGCTGCTCAGGAGCCAGTTCCTGGACACCGCCATGGGAAGCAAGGTGATCGCACTGTGGCTGACATGCGGTAAGTTTGTCCTTTTATACCAATTCGCTATTTAAACAACTTTTATGTTGGTGTGTAACTCTGTTTCCCCGTTTTTTTTCCTCTTTTGTTCCGCAGCAGAAAATGTTTATTAATGTTTGACCGCACTTTTGTTGGCAACTTGATTTAAATGTACCCAAAAGCCCTGAAATTCAACAGAAATTCAACTATTATTTCAATATTCTCATTTTATCATATTTTTTCCTGAGAACATTTAAACAGGGAGTGTCCCTTCCCATTGTAAGGACACGGACTGTTTAAATGCAGTTTAATCTACATTTTACCGAAGTATTTAATGTAAAATGTAAAAGTGATTTTCTGGTTGTTTGTAGTTTACCTGACACGAAGCTCGGGGACGCTGTCTCATGTGGACGGATATGAAGTGGTCAAACCACACAGACTTCTGGGGAGACAGAGGAGGAACCCAGGGGGGCACCAGGTCAGGGCACCTTCATCATTTACCTGCAACAGCTCATATTATTAAAGTCTGTGCCGGGTAAACAAGGATTGAAAGTTTAGCATAGCAAATTCATTGAAATAAAAAAAAGAAAATTATGATGTTAACACTGTTTGAGATACATTTTTGTCTCGTGCAAATATAACACAGCTTTGAATTAAGTAAAATAAAAATAATAAAACTGTGTGCACATAAAATCGAGTTAAAAAAACAACAACTACTATGTCATAATAAACAGTTACTAATTGCTGATGTGTGAATGACAGCTTTATCCGGATACGATTCGCTATGAGTTGCCTATTGACGGGAGAAACCTGACAATCCACCTGGAAAAGAACAGGTGAGCTTTGTTTCTGTTGTCTACATTTCAGATCACTATAACGTGTGTTCACAAATAAGAAGAACCAGATGTTTTTCCCCCTGTTGGTTTGTAGGGATCTTTTTGGGATGGGCTACACTGAAACGCATTACGCAGAAGATGGAAGACGTGTGACGTCACTTCCAGAAGAGGTGAGACGTTTAAATGTCGTCTAAAAACCACATAGGTCACTGAAAAAATGTTCTGGCTTCCTGCTCACACTTGATAAGTCAGATGTTCTAATAAAACACAGAAGAAAAGCTCTCTGTTTTGCCTCATACAACCAAACTTGAAACCTCTCACCTTAACTCACCCGCGGACTGAATCAGACATTGTAATTGATAATTCCTTTAAAACACACGTCTGTGTCAGTAAGGTGAACACACTGCAGTTTCTCATAAATGAAGGTTTAAAAATGTTTTTTTCTTCCTCCAGGAGCACTGCTACTATCACGGTTACATTGAAGGGATGAAGGATTCTTCCGTCAGCGTTGGTCTTTGTTCAGGAATTAAGTAAGAAAACCCAGAGAAGAGGATTCATCTATGGCGACGAATGACGCTCAAAACAAAGTTTCTTTTATGTCTGCAGTGGTTTGCTAAAGACTCAGCAGCAGATTTACGTGATCGAACCTCTGACGCATTCTGACGACGGCGAGCATGCTGTGTTTAGGCGGGAGCAGCTGAAGGTCAGTGGGACGCCCAGCTGTGGGTTAACCCTCGGAACACCGTACGACGGTGACCAGGGCCCTGAACTCACCAACCTCTTCAGGTCCAAGTCATTGGTGAGTGTTTGATCCCTGCAGGGGGTCCGTGTTTTATAGAAATGTTCAGAGGAAGTGAGCCAGCAGGCCTGACGATCATTAACCACAAGCTGCTGAACGGGTGTTTCCGTCAGTTCAGTCATGTTTCCTTAGAATCATAATTCTGTTCACATCAGTTTTCACATACTTTTGGCCACAAAATCGTCATGAGTTAGTTACACTTATTTCTGCCTGTTGCAGAGAACAATCTGTCAATAAATGAATATAGGGAAAATTCAATTTTCTGTCTTTTTTTGTGCTTATGGATTTGAAAATAAGAATTCTATTTCCCGTCAGAGATCCAAACCCAGCACAGGCGTGCAGAAGTTCGTGGAGCTTTACGTGGTTGTGGACAATACGGAGGTACGGGAACGTCACGCTTGAGCATTTCTTCAAGGACTCCAGTCACGCGCGGAAGCTGACGTTTGTGCTTTTCCTCCAGTATAAACGACACGGGAGCGAGACCAAGGCTCGGATTTTAGGAGCCATAAATCACATCGATAAGGTAAAACTGGGAGTCCAGGTTTCAAACACCTCCCAAAGTGAGGGCCTCCTAATCGCCTCCTCCTCTGCCTGCAGCTGTATTGGACCCTCAACATCCGAGTCGTGCTGGTGGGCTTGGAGATCTGGACCTACAAAGACTACTTTGACGTTGACAGCAACTCGGAGACGACCTTGGACAAGTTCCTGCTGTGGCGCCAGAGTGACCTCCTGCAGCGGGTCAAGCACGACAATGCCCAGTTTGTGACGTAAGTAACCAGCTGGCTGCAGAGTCTAAACTGGTAATCCAGCCGCTTTGACCTGACGGTCGACCTTTTCCTCGGCAGCGGCAAAGACTTCGACGGTGACACGGTTGGGTTGGCAAATAAGTTCGCCATGTGCACGGAGAACTCAGGCGGAGTCAACCAGGTGGGAAGAGTCGAGGCCAACCTTCACTCACCCTGGAGGGGAGCGACAATTTAAGACAGCCGTTGTGTTTTTACAGGATCACCATGACAACCCCATTGGTCTCGCCTCCACCATCGCTCACGAGATGGGACACAACTTTGGGCTCTCTCACGATGCGCCGGGATGCACGTGCGCTCTGTCACACAGCACTTCCAGCTGTGTGATGGCGGACAAACTCAGGTTAGAACAAACACGGCTGTCGATGCGGCGGCGGATGCACAGATGTGTGTGTAAGGTGTATGGACGTGCCCCCCCCCCCCTCAGTACCGGGAATCTGGCGTTCCCAGAGTTCTTCAGTGACTGCAGTGTGGAGCAGCTGGCGGATTTCATGGCTCGAGCTCAGCCCAACTGTTTGTCCAAGCCGCCCGGCTCCGTGAAGACCATCGCCGTGGCCCCTCCCTGCGGGAACCGCCTGCTGGACGCGGGAGAAGAGTGTGACTGCGGCACTGTGGAGGTGAAGCTTGCAGCAGATTAGACATTTTCTGGATGTTACAACAGGAAACCTGTTTTTTTTTCCTTCATTCTTCCTGTTTCATCTCCACCAGGACACAAAAATGTTGCACAGCTGAAATAAGTCTTTTTTTTTTTCTTTTCTAGGAATGCGATAACCCTTGTTGCGATCCTTTAACTTGCCGTCTGACTCAAGGATCGCAGTGTTCCGACGGTCCGTGCTGTGAAAACTGTCAGGTACTGTAGCCGCCATTAACAATCGGACCTAGCAGAACAAAAACAGAACGGAACAGAACAGAAACAATCATCATAAGTTCAAGGTCACACATTTCTGACTAAAGCAGCACGAGTTTTAGAAGCCCTGCAGCGGGCGGACAGATATGAGGCTGCAGACACACCCTGACACTGGCCGATAATGACGAACATTAAAGAAGCCACAGGAGAACGTTTAAATGTCTTGGAAGCAGGAATAGCCCAAACACAGGAAACAGACTGCGATACATCCAAAGAGTTCCATGAAGATGAAGCGGCGGTGCATGGGAAGCATTATCACACAAATACACAACCCAAAGCGCACACAGTTTAATGGAATTGAACCTTTTTTTTTTTTTTTGGACAAATCGGCATCAACATCTCTGTGTTTCAACCCACAGCTCAAACAGGCAGGAAGTGTCTGCAGGATGTCAGCAGGCGAGTGTGACCTGACTGATTACTGCACCGGAGCGTCAGCGGAGTGTCCCGAAGACAGCTTTGAGATGAACGGCAAACCCTGCCACAACCAGGCGGAGGGCTACTGCCATGACGGCCAGTGTCCCACACACGAGCAGCACTGTTGGAGGCTGTTCGGGCCAGGTAACCCGCACTCCTCTGACAGGGTGAGCAGACCTGTGGTTCAGGTCTCATCACCAGCATCGCTCTGAAACAAACTAAACCTGGAAATCCAGGCTCTCTCGCTAGCATCACTTAGCCATCCTGGCTAACAAAACAGAGAGAATAAACTTCCTGTTGGCAGGATTAGTTTTATCTGGAAAATCAGGGGCAAAGGGAAACACCTGGTGCTGCGTGACCTTAGAGGTTTTCTTCTTCCAGGCGCCACTGTTGGATTAGACCTGTGTTTTAACCTGAACAAAAGAGGGGAAGAAGGCGCCAACTGTGGCAAAAGCGAACACGGCTTCACGCGCTGCACCCCGCCGTAAGTACTGTCTGCCTTCCTTCCGTCCATGAAATAAGCTGTATCAGATGTTGATGATATAGACGTTGTGTTGATCAAGATCCAGACAGGCTGGATCAGAGAGTTCTCTGGCTCTGAGCGGATTTTCAACTAGAAGCAACCAAATCTGACAGGACGATACTGAGTAACCGAAAGTCCCTGGTCTTTATTTCTCATTCTTTTTATCCATTTGTTTTCTGACAGAAATCTTAAATGTGGATCTATATTTTGTGGTGGAGGCGGCGAGTCGATCACTGGTAAACGGGCAGACTACACTGTCTTTGGCATAGAATGCAAGCTAGCTGTGGATGACGACAAGACCAGAAACATCGACATGGTGCCAAGTGGAGCCAGATGTGGACCTAATAAGGTAAAACTCTTGGGACTGACACGCAATACAGGACACTTTCTGTAACTTGGATGTTTCATCAGACTTCAAGGTCTGTTTTTAGGTTTGTCTTAATAACAGATGTGTGGATGTATCAGTTTACGGGGTGAAGGAGGACTGCGCAAAGAAATGCAGCAACAACGGGGTGAGTAAGCCGGCTGTTTGGCCCAACCAGGCTGTAAACGTTTACCTGACATACTCTTATGTCGAAGGTTTGCAATCACAAAAACGAGTGCCACTGCAATCCCGGCTGGGCTCCGCCCTACTGCAACATCCAGTACGCCGAGCTGCCTCACGGTACTTTTATCTTATTTGCTTCAGTTGTTTTTAACAAGTTTGCCAAGTTATTATGCAACACACTCACAGCAAACTGTCAACACAGAAGGAAGGAAGAAGAAATGTTTCTGAGGCCAGCATTATGAAATTCCTGCACAGAACCATTTCCACACTAGAAGCAGGGTTGCGAAATTGTGGAATCTATTCAGAAAATTGCCTCTTTATGCTAAATTAGTAACATAAGTTGGTCAACAGAGAAGCTTTCTTCTTGTTTTCTGTGGATTAAACGCCATCCTTGTTCATTTGTTCTACAACTTTAGCCTCTTCCTGTCAGCGTTGACAGGAATTACTATTTTTATATTACTATTACAGGAATTAAATTACTCTTTTATATTTTCAATGTAAAAAAAAACAAAAAAGAGAACTCCGCTATCATGGTTACCACAGCTCTGCGAGGTGTGATCTCCGATGTAAAAATACGTTTAAAGAGGGTAAATGCGAAATGCGCAACTAGCATCAGTGTAAGCCTCCAGATATAGTATGAACAGGTCTCAGATCAGATTACTCAGCAGCGCTGATGATCATCTGTCTGCAGTACAGCACGACAGTATGGTCCACCCTGACAATATGGTCACATGACACGTGCAGAAGCCTGCGGTGTCCCACAGTGGCAGCCGCGTGGGATCATCTCATCACACAGGACTCGAGACGGACAGATCTTTGGGTGTTTGGTTTCCCAAAATTGAAATTATGCTGCTTAAGCTGTAAAGAAATGCGGTTTCTACAACCAGTTCACCAGTTTAAGGTGCACGGTGGTGACGCTGTGTGTGTCTGCAGGTCAGACTGGGATCATAGCTGGTGTGTGTACTGTTCTCTTCATCCTCCTGCTGATCTCTGGAGGGATTGTGTGGCGGATGTGCCGCAAAAGAGCCAAAACGGACAACTACACCGCTAAAAGGTTGGGACGGGGGTGCTTGTTCTGGCCTGTCTGATTCGGGTCTTCCAGGCCGGAGGTGACCAAAGTCTGTGTTTACAGGAAAGTTCATTCGGCTCCAAACAAGCTGGACACCATCTTCCAGCAGCTGGATCCCAAAGCCAGACCTCAGATCAGCGAGCCCACTTTGATGGAGTCAACCGCAGCACAAGCCTTCACGCCGCTGCCACTGAGCCCCAGCAGAGCCCCCCCTCAGGTGGGCAACAGAGCACCAGCAGTCAGTCACCACTGAGCTGGCAGCACTGAATTTATGATGGCTTTTTTTTTTTTTAACATTCACAGCCACCAAAGAAATTCTCTACACCGCCCCCAATATCACAAAAAGAAGTGGTAAGTAATAATGTGACACGTTGCCCACGGCAACAGCGTGAGTCTGCGCTATGGTTCTGGTGTTGGACGCTAACAGCTCACAGGTTTACTGCCAGTAAAGCAACACTGTTTCTGTCACAGACAAAGCTTCAACCTCCATGTAAACCGTTAGCAGCTGTGAGCCAAGCCCAGGTGAGTCACCTGCCCACCTTCACAAAGGACTTCTGTAAGATTCAAATAAGTTTACCCTCACAGGTTTACCACAGAGGTTTGCATGTTTCCTTATTGCCTGCAGCCTGGTGCACATTACCACACTGGACAATAGCAGCATTGAAGCTATTTTAGAGAGATTTGCCAAAGCTAGCATGCTAATCTGCTACCTCCGCTGCACTGCAGCCACAGAGATTCTGTAAAATTCTTTAAGCTTTCGGCCAACAAACGTGTAAATTTTTGGTCCTTTATGCTCGAACACAGGTGGTTGATGGTTCCTGCAGCCTCATGCTGCTCTCAACTGCACGACCATGAATGCAACAAAATTTCATTTCTTTCATTCTTTCAGGGCACAGCGGCCAAAGTGATGCCGCCTCCTCTGCCTCCCTCCAAGCCCAGCCCCACCCTGGCTGCCAGAATCAAACCGTGCCCGCCGCCTCAGCCCCCAAATAGGCCAAAGACGAAGCCCCCGCCCCACAGACCCCAGTGACGTGCTAGTTTACGATGACGGATGTTTAAATTTAAAGGAAGTCTGTGACCTCACGACAGAACTGGAACACAGAATTAGACCAACTGAAAGTGACCATCCATGATAAGGTGTGTTTTTTTTTTTAACATTTTTAAATGGAAACGTTGTTGTCCGTGTGCATAGTGGCACCATCACAGATGTACAGTTACACCCATAAATGCGGCCTCGTATCGTGGCAGCTGATTGGTCCGTTAGTCCTCCATGCTGGTTCCATTTCCTGGGCTAGTTCAAGACATGTTCACACATGCCAACAGTTCACGAGCACTACAATTACTGTCGGCCACAAATCCACTGGAAGAAAAGCACTGATGTCATCTGTGAGGGTGCACTGAGCTGCACACACACTTCAGAAAGCTGAAGGCTCCGTGCAGACAACTATAAATCCAATAAAGAGACACTCCGGAACCGATTACAAAATAGAACCACTATGCTTCACACCGGTGTGGCAAAGTTCAAGGCTTGCCTGATTCTACAGGAACAACAACGTTAGCACCTGCGATTGGTCATCCTGAGCTAGACGGTGGAGCTCCGGCCACACGGCTGCATCTTGTTTTCATCCAGGACCGCGTGATAAACTCTTGACAAATCGATGAACGATACATCAGAGGCCGTCGCAGCTTTGAAAGACCAAGCCTAAATTTCCAACAACTCTAACTTTGGATCAGCAGAGCCGACATCAGGGAGAAATCTGAACTCCTTTTTAAACCACAGCTCGTTAGTTTAGATGTGCCCCTCCAAGTTTTCTCTGAACCGCAACCACAATCATGTTGTCAAAGGTACTGTTGTAGTTAATGTTTGTGTAAGGGGCTGTGAACCGGATTACGAGAAGTTGCTGTTGTCTTGTTTATTTATTATTGTTTCTTAGCTTTCTAAGGTCCTTGTTTCTAGATAAAACTTATTTAACTTATTCAAAGGATCTTTTGTTGCTATGAATAAAGTGCAATTCACGGTGAGGAGACAGTTGAGTTCGATGAGATTACAAAATCAGCGTGATGCAAAACACGTTCTCCAGAAGGATAAACGTTTTCTGTCGAGTCATCACTCCTTCTGAAACATATTGTCCTTTTTTTTTTTTTAATATAAAACAGTTTATTAGCTGCTAATGAAGTCGTGTATTGCATTTCAGAGCAGTGTCATTAATTATTGGTTTCACCGGTGTTTTTTGATTTTTGATTTTATTGAAACTAATTCCGAAATAAAAAACAATTAAATGAGACCACAGCCTAGAATCCAGAGGGGTTGGCATTATTATTTCTGTAGCAGTCTGAAGACCTAACAGAGAGAAAGTTGCTGCTTTATTTGGGGAAAAAGTCAACTCGAACTCCAAAGTGAGCTAATTCAAATTCAAGGTCAAAGTTCACTGAAACCTAATGATTCATGAATGACAGAGCTTCAGTGGACATGTGTTTATTTAAAATTCCTCTCAAGGTTGTCCTGATTGGATTTTTGGAACTCAGTCTGACCTCAGATATGAGCTCGATATCTCAAAAGCAAATATGGAAATTAAACCTACATTCATGGGCGGAGCGATCGCACTGGAAAGGCCAAATGTAAACCATTAAAACCAGGATTCCTCCCAGCACTCCTTCTGGACCCACACATGTGGAAGTAGACAGGCAGCAGGAAGGAAATCTGGGTTATTAAGACCTGCAGCTGTTCTCAGCACATCATCATCGTCGTCTTTGTCCCCCTGAGACCGTAAACATGTTCTCTGTTATGACTCACTGAGCTTTCTCAAACCACCACATGCCGTAGAACATCCCACAGATGTTCAACATCTGAGATCCATTTCAATCCAAAAGAAAACATGGAAGAAAGCATGGAATCGACAGGACAGACAGACAGACAGACCTGCCCCGAAAGCTTGAAATTCCAGTTGAGTGGCACAAGTACTGTACATAAACTCCTGTTATGACTGAAGCAACGTCACCCACAGCTAATGGATCCAGCTCATAGGTGACCAGTTAAATGTGCGCTCAGAATGGACAGATTAGGAGGGAGGAATGTGGGCTCACGAGAATGTTTTCTCACCCGGAGCTCGTCTGATTCACTCCTGATTCACCAGCCAAGAAGCTCAGGAAACCGTTTTCAGCAAATGTGACTCCTTCCACAGAGAACCTTTGTCTGCAGAAGGTCCACGACGTTCAGGAGACGTCCCCCATTTCCAAACATTTCAGTGGGTGTTTGTCAAATATGGAGGAATCTGTTTGGGAGGTAGATTCCACATTTAATCAGATTACAATCAGACGTGTTTCTGCAGCTGAGATAAATCATTTCAAATGGAGACATTACAATGAAACCTTGGGTCATCAATACATAAGAGGTCAAGAGGTGAATGGAGGCAATAAAAGTAGGCCGTCAAACACCGTTGATGAAACGGATTCCTCAGCTGAAACACCCGAGGTCATGAGAACACAGAAAAGGAGGGAAGGAGGGACTCACAGTGATGCCTGTCTGAAGGCCAGAGTTCAGTCCGTTTCTGTTTCCAGGTGCTTTCCCTTTAAAACCAGGTCAAACTGGGTCAGTGCTCCTTCACCTGAAACAGGAATAATGACATTTACCTTGAATTTACACCCACAGCTCTGTAAACCTGAAGATCAGGATGAACATCAAGGCTTCTTCACTAGTGGGCACAAGAAACGAATCTCACCCGTTTTCTGATGTTTATTCCATCTGACTTTTGTCTTCAATGCAGCACAATGTCAATAAACCTACGTAAATAATAGGGCAAGGTGTTGTTTAGGGGGAGTGGCTAATTTCTTAACCATTTCCTTAAAAAAATAAATGATTGAGGCAAATTTAAGGACAATACTGTTTAACCCAGGAAGCTCTTCTGTGTGTTAGCTGCTAGTTTAGCTCCTAAAATTCAAAACATTCTTCAAGGAAGATTCAAGGATAAAAGCGGACCTGAAATCAGAAGCATGGACCTGTGAATCATGCCAAAGTCATTTTATTTCATTACCAGACAAACATTTGATAGTCATACAATGGAAGTTTCAGAAATTAGACGTTCAGAGACAAGGGGAGGTAAAAATGTCAGCGTGAGTCTCTTAAATACAAAAAATAATTTTCATTGCACTTCGCCTTCATAAATACAGCTGGTTGCCTCAAACACCTCAGCCGTCCTGGTTACCTGCCAGAAACACCACGTCACTGTGTCAAGGATCCACACTGTGTTCCGACCTTTGTCAGGGGGTCACACCCCCGCCTCGACGCTACATTCACATCACGCTGCACAACTGGGCTGTGAAGTGAAATTAATTCATTTTGGGGTGTAAATTATAAATAACAGCAAAAATTCGAAATAACTGTGACAGCTTTGAAATTTTTCATCTTCTAAATTTAAACAGAAGGAAAAATGTTTTGTTAAATATGAATATATCTATAGTCATACTTGAGGTTGAGCTTTTGAAGAACGGCAGATGAATAAGGTGGAGTCTGGGCGCTCAAATTTGGCTTAATCTTTATGAACAGTCAGAACGTGAGCACACCACGATCCATCCGGTCAAATCTTACATGTAAAACCATCAAATCAAAACTCGTGGTCAGATACAAGATAAACACTTATATAAACACAATGGCCTGACAAGAGCCTCTGATATGCGACACTGTATTAAAAAAAAAAACATTTACACAGATTCTACCCTCCAGAGCGCAATTAACGAACCTACCAGAGACTTCAAATCCACTGATCTGTTAGGACCGCAGATTTTGGCAGCCTGAAACGTGCCGTCTGGAGGCCACGCGGGAGTATCAAAGTGCTCTTTGCTTGATTGTAATTTCCTCCTCGGCCCCTCCCCACCACGACCTCTTCCTGTGTTTTCCTTTGCATTTCACAATGCTGTTCCCATGTTCTCGCCCGATATTCTCCCGTGTGCCAAATCCACCCGGAACCTCCAAATATGGTGCTACACTTTTGCCGTAATAATAGAAATGAGAACAAGTTTGGATTGTTGTTTTGTTTTTTTTAAATTTTGATCAACACAGTGCAGCAAAATTTAAAAAAAAAAGAGAAGTGATGTCGTTTCATTGTTTTCGCATATAAAAACAAGATTATTGAGCCATGTAGCCTTCCACCTTGAGAGATGGTCAAAGAGGACAGACACCACTGGACACGTGTGAACTCCGTCAGATCATCAGTACCTCGAGTCGGCTGTACAGCATCTTTACCGCCGTGTTAACGGCTGAGCGTTAACATCCCAACAACTTGCTGGCAGAGGAGGCAGGGCGATGGAGAGTAGCGCCGCTCAGGCGTTCCTCTTTTTTAATTTAGTCGATAATGTTTCGTACTTCGTCCAGCTCCAGTCTTGGTCCTTGAGAGAGGAAAAATCACAAATCACAAAAAAATCCCAGAAAAATAGTGGACAAATTGAACCAACGCGAGCGTCATTTTTTCTGGTTTCACCAAAGGCAACAGGACTCTCTGTAGCTGCTCTGAGGCTTCCACTTCTGCCTTCTACATGACTGATGGACACCTTGGAAAGTGTCTCAGCAGTCTGGTGAGTTTGAATATTTCATGCAGCTGTGATTTGTGGGGGGAGGGTACTGTAACTGCAATGACCGGACTGCCGTGAACTCACCACGATGCTTTTGGACTGTTCGTCTGCAGCCTCCTGCATCAGGCTGGTCAGCTGACTGAGGTATCTCTGGTTCTCCTGGAGCAGACGTGGAGCAGCGTCGCTGAACACATTCACAGACTGTTAGTCACCATAGCGTCCCATTAACTCTGACATTTGTCTCTGTGGACGGCGCAGCTCATCAACACCGCAGATCTCGCCACCTCGCCCACCAGGTCCAATCAATCCTGTGTTCTCAATCATTACAATTCTAAAGCTCAGGCTTTACACAAAACCAGTCTATCATTTTTGCCACAATCCTGTTTACAGTGACTTAAAACTATATGCACTGTGGAATTTGTGAGTACTGAAATACTTGTTTACAATTTCACACATAAAAGAAAAGCAAAAAGGCTTCCAGCCACCACTGCAGAGCAGCGGCGTGGCGGGATCACTCACCTGTCATTTGGCCCAGGCAGGGATGTGAGGGGGTGGGGGGAGCTGACAGGCTGGGCTGACTGAGACCACTGAGAAACCTGCAGCATGGTGGACGACTCAGGACTGGCCGCTATCGAGCTCCTCGACGAGTTTTGAGCCTGCAGGTGGAGAAGGACTTGCTGAAGTAAAAGAAGAATGCGGAGGTCACACCCTCCTGCTCAGTGCTGATTTTGGTCACTTAGACCAGCATCTTTGTAACCGCAGATCAGCGCGGAGACAAACACGACACACACATAAAATACTGGAACTAAATTAACTTAACATACCAGCCTTCAGAATCTCACCATACAGCAGATGAAGAAGAACCCGACAATATGACGCGGTGTGGATTCACTCAATAAGTAATAAATGTTTGTCTGGGTCAATAAGACTTTTTTCTAAGTGAATTAAAACAGCAACATCTAACCACGCTTCATCTGTGTTTCATTGTCAGGGTGCTGTTGAAAAGATGCTGGAACTGATCAATGACGTCCGGTCTTCAGCCGCCCCTCCGGGGCCAGGTCGCGAAGTTCAGCAGTCTAAGCAGAGATGCCCAGACTTCCCTCACCCCGGACTGACACTCCCTGCATCTCTTTTGGGAGAAAAGCAGAGCAGAGCTGGAGCCTCCGCAGTTATGAGGTCGGCATACAGGGAAGCCGCGATGAAGACAGAGCCGAGTCGAAAGGCGAAACCCTCGAATTAAAGTCAGTCTACACTCCCACTTTCACCAGTGGTCGTGAACGCTGGGTAGTAAAGGAAAGGACAAGATCGAGGCTACAAGTAGCCGAAGTGAGCTTCCTCCTCAGGGTGGCTGGGCGCTCCCGTAGAGACAGGGTGAGAAGCTCAGTCGCACTGAGAGGAGTCAGCTGAGGTAGCTCGGGCATCTGTCTCGGATTCCCCCCGGACACCTCCCTAGGGAGATGTTCCAGGAGGAGGCCGTGAGGAAGACCCAGGACCGGCTGGGGAGACGATGCCTCTCGGTAGGCCTGGGAGTGCCTCCGAATCCTCCTGAAAGAGCTGGAGGAAGCGCCTGGGCTGAGGGAAGTCTGGGCATCTCTGCTTAGACTGCTGCCTCCAAGCGGATGGAGACGAGACGAAAACGAGGTGAGCTCCAACTTTTTTTTTTGTGTGTGTGTGTTCATACACACACACACACACACACAAAACATGGGTTCACTTACGCAGGCAATCTTCAGTAGATGCCAGAATTCTCTCTGTCTCTTGGTCTGCATTTGCATCACTGTGGTGTCAGCGTCTTTGATGTTCTCCAGTGTTTTTTCAATTCGAGGAAACAGGTCAATAATCTTCTGCTTGCTGATCAGGATCTTACTGTGGGAAGGAAAGAGGACGAGGGGAACATCAGCAGATGAGTGCAAGACACCAAAGCCTATAGCCGAGTTGTGGGTCCCACCTGAGGTGTGTGTACAGGTCTTTGAGGACCTTGTCCTGGTTCTGGACAGTCTGAATGATGGCCTTCACCATCTCAGTGCTGTCAGTGCTCGTATCCGTTTCAGGCGCTGGTGGAGGCAAAATTCAAGTTCACAAGTGTATCCATTTGATTTCTGTTCACATCAGATTAACGCATCCCTTCTTACTTTTGCATTTCATCTTCAGTTGCTTGTAGAGCTCAATGGCCTTTTCCTCTCTGCAATAAAAATAAATACTGTTGCATAAAGATTTATCACACTGAGACTAAACACTGTTTACACAGAGGAGATAGACCAGAGCTCTCATAATTCCCAACATTATTCGCATGTTGGACAAAACTATACAGCTACAGTTCATCTTTAAGGGCCATGTCAGCTCTGTTATTACACGTGACAGAGACTGTAACTCAACATCAGTTCAGAATACTTTCACACTCACAGCTGCTCCATCTTATCTCCTTGCCGGCGAGCATAGGGGCTCCTCTGAAGCTCGACTATCTCCGAATGCAGAGCTAAGATCTCATCGTCCAAGTGGTTCACTTCTGCCACCTGCAGACAAAGCAGGAGCATGCAGCGGGTGCCACGACCATGACATTTATCTGGTTTTTAGATATTTTACCTGAGCAAAGGCAGCAGCTCTTTCTTCATTCTCCTGCCAGGCTTTTAACATCTTTTCAGAGGCTTCATACAAAGACAGACACCTTATTAATACTAACAAACAACATCCATAATTGCAAAGATTAAACGGAGCAAAACTTGTAAACAATGATGCAAACCGCAAGACAACACTCACAGATGCCGTAATGCATCTGATCGCTGTATTTCTCCAGGTCATACTGGATGCTGCTCTTGAAGAAGTCCAGCTTTGCCTTCAGCTGCTGAGAGAAGCCGAACATGTTGTTCTTACACCTGGTCAGGTTGGTGTTGTATCGCAAGAGGCTCAACCTGGACGTGGAGGACAGAGACAGTGACGATAAACCACCACAAAATACATCACAACGCTCTGGAACAAGACGCAGAAAAAAGACCAGCATATGATGAAGAAAACAAAGCTTTCTGTTGAGATATTACATTACATGTTCTGTGCCTGACAGTATAATATTACAACAATCCCAAAATAGAATGCATCTACTGGTGTAATGGCCGCAGACCAACTTCAAGTGCAGAAATAGAGGTAAACATTCTGCGCTGTCTCCCCCTTCTGGCTATGCGAGGAACAACATAAGCACTGAGTCCAATGACATCACACGCAGACTGCAAGCCTGCAGCCTGCTCCCTGCTTATAAAAACACCACCATGATGAAACAGCGCTCAGTTCGAGCCACATCTGCCATCCCATTGTCGAGACTCACATGGCAGCCCGCTGTCCTTGGAAAAGCCTGCTGTAGTCCTCCTTCAGGCCGCAGATGTAACTCACTGCTTCTCCCCAAATCTTCTTCAGCACCACCAGCGGCAGCTGCTTCTTGGCTTCTTGAACTATGTAGTTAAAACAACACAAAGTAAGAAAACAGCTTTTATGTGATATATATATATATATATATATAAAAACCTGGCATATGTAAGATGACTGACACAGAAATGCATGATGGAGAGCAGTTTGGAATTTAGCACATCTGTGATATCAGGAAAAAAACCTGAAAATGAATAAAACCAAACTCACCAATAGTGTGGACTTTATCAGAGAGCTGCCTGGCACTGAAGGGTCCGGAGTACGTAGTGATGCTCTTGTCAAACAGATAGACGATATAGCTGTCCCAGCCTCTCTACGCAGGAGACATTCATGTGACGGTTAATTTAGCGTTGCAAATTAGAAAAAAAACCCATTTTTCTTTACATGAGTGACTGTCGACTTTATATGTATAAAACAAGGCAGCGAGTGTATATTTGACTTGAGCATGAACTAAGAACTCACCACCCCGTCCAGAACGCACTGAGCGGCGGGCTTCCTGGGATCCAGAGACACGCCGGTCTCCTGCAGCAGCTCCTGGTTCGCTACCTCGATCTTGGTCTCAGCCTCGATACGCTTCTGCAGGCAGTGGAGGTTTTCATCTGCATTCAGCTGAAAAGAGTGGACCTGCGCGGTCGTCATGCTCAGAATGTGGACAACCTGAAACAAAAACAAGGCACACACCAGTCATCATTCAGCCAACAGGATATGATTGACTTTGTGTCGGTCCTGAAACCTCAGGCTGGCTGTTGATGCTACCTGCAGCAGGTAGGAGGTCTGGATGGCTTTCAACAACAACTACCGAGTTTTAGTACGAAACATGCGTACTGAGGACAGGTTTTCACTCGCCTTCATACTCAGGATCTGCTCCAGCACTTCAAAGCACAGGGGTTTCTTGGTTTCTGAGTTGACTCTGCCTCCTCGCTGCACGGGATCCCAGTTCAGCATCAGCTGAAGGAGCGCTTCCATCGGCTTCAACAGCGTTCTGAACAACAGCGATTAAACTATGGGTCCAAATATTGTTTTTAACAGATAACAACATGCACTTTTATGAAGAAAGAGCTAGAGAAAAGAAGACTGCAGCACTGGGGTGCAAACCTGCTCAGATTGTTGGGGTAGGGCAGTTGTGTGGAAAACTTGATCTCTCCGTTCATTTCCTCCACAGCCATGATGTCTTTCGGACCTTTGTTCCTCACTTTACTGGCCCTGTGGATGATGACACACAAAGGAATTTCTATTTAAAGTACAAGAGTTCACGTTCCTTAAAGTGGGAATACGAGATGAAACAGTGCAATTTTCACTTTTAGGCAAACAAAAGCAGGGAAAACACACGCTAGTGGTGAACACATTCTGGCTGGTTCCACTGACAACCACGGTGACGCAGCATTTTCAACTGAGACTGCGTGCGCAAGATCACTGCTTCTTTTATCTAATAAATACATAAATCTTTTTTTCCAATGTCACCTTAGCTGCAAACTGACACTGTAACCGTTATCTGATTTATGACTCCAGCAGATATACGATTAAGTATTTACAGAGATGCTTCAAGCACAGGAAGATCAGCTACGTGTTGCTGCATCCCAGGGAAGAACACGACAAGGTGCCGTTTAAAGGAAACCCAGAGAGATCTGCCACTCATTGCTGTTGCAGAAGAAAACGGGCTTCCACTAACACCCCTGACTGTTTACATGTGTTGGGGACTCAGGTTTGTCATGGAAACTAGTACATTCTCACAATTTTGATGGATTTTCAACCCTGTCAAATTTTTAAAAATGCTTCCAGCTTTTCAGTTCTTCCTGTTTAGAAGATGTCCCTGGAATGTCAACATCCCAGTAAACTACTTTTCCATTCAGTTCCACTTTCGGAGCCAATTTTATTGCTTATCTGCAAACTACAGTCCCTGCCGACGAGCGCTGCCAACCACAATGGCCAGGCAACGTCATTTTCCAAAGTGGAGTTTGGTGAAAATGACACGCACATTACAGACTGCTGTGAGACGACATGCCATGTTACTCACCACTGCACTGGTTGGAGGTTGTGCAGAAATGGACGGAAGCCGCAACTGCATTCAAACAACATGGTGCCAAAGCTCCAGTAGTCCACGGTAACAGTGTACGGCTTATTCTCAAAAAGTTCAGGCGCCTGCAGAGAATTAGGTTAGAGAATTAGTAAGAGACTCTGCGTGTCATACGGAGCCACAGAAAAAGCTACTGTTCAGTGCATCTGACAGAAAATTGTTTGTCTGCTTACCAGATACTGCAGTGTGCCAACAAAGGAGGTGCACAGACTGCCCTGATCCAGGTCTTTAGCATAGCCTAAATCAATGATCTTGTGAACCAGCTGTGAAAGGGAAAGCACATGTCAGACAGTTTCTTGAAAGTGAACAGTCAAACCACAAACTGACAGCATACCTTTCCACTGATATCCTGCAGCACGATGTTCTCGGGTTTAAGGTCTCTGTGTATGATCTTGTTTTTGTGCAGATACTGGATCCCAGAGCCTGGAGCAGAAAGCACCAGATTTATCGCTTGGGAACACCCGTTGAGACACACGATTGACTGAAGAAGGAAAACGCTGGACATACCGACATCGTTGAGCAAAGAAAGTACTTCACTCTCTTTCAAACCACAGCAGTTCTCAGGTTTGCTCAACATCTGGAACCCACGCAAAGACAAATCTTTATACCTGCACTGACTCAACATAAGGCTGCAGTACAGTAACACCACACATAAATGCCTTAATAATGAGTGTCTTATTATCTACATCTGTTTGTTGAAAACAAACAACGGTTTTAGTTTTTAAAACTACGTTCGTTTAACAACTACAGTACTTTGATATTCGTGAAAGAAACCTGTGTGAAAAAGCAACTGTGGCACTGAAACAACTGGTTAGGTTTGCTTTACTTTTAACATCTTACCCTCAGGACATGATGAGGTTACATTCAACAACTCAATGCCTGAGTGGTGAGCCAAAATAAGGATTAAAAGGAGGATTGATAAATGTTTGTCTATGTTCTGAGGGCTCACCTTCCTCAGGTCTCCCCGGGAGCAGTACTCCATGGCCAACAGTGGGAGGTCATTTAAGGATATGTGTTTCATCTCCTCTGGAACATCTCGAGCTGTCACAACATTGATGTGATTTAACCTGAGAGAAGTCGAGAAATTAGAGTTTAATGGTTCCCAACCAGATAGTGCACAGCCATTTCACACCTGAGCATCTGCTAAAAACATCACCTCTTGTTTTCACCCAATTTAAATCAAGCGCAACATGACAGGGTCGCATGAAAAATAAGAAAAAGTATTTAAAAAATGACTCAGACTTTTTCATGATTTGGATTTCTCTGCTCCATCTGTCCTTATTCCTTGGGGTGAGCTCCAGGCGACACATTTTCACAGCCAGTTTCTCATTTGTTTCCTACAAAACACACAAAACTTTAAATGTTTGCTGTGTTGATGTTCTCTCCTTAAACGATTCTGTCCTTTTCCGTGGTGTAGCTAGCACCACAAAATACAAACATCTATTATTAGGCTCATTTGGCAAGCCTATTGCTCCAACACGACGGTCGCCATCGTGTGTCCAGTGTCACGGCTGCAGTGTTCCAAACTTACCCGGTGCTGGTAGAGGTAAACATGGGCAAAACCGCCCATTCCCAGCCTCTCTTTGAGCTCCCAGTCCCCGCAGTTCTGGTTCTGCCTGAAGGGAGGTTTCTCCATTGTTGTAACAGTCTGGAGTGTGTTGTTGGGGAAAAATATAGATGTTAAATATCCGAAGAAAAAAAGATTCATAAATGCATTAATTCATTTTCCAAAACAGAACTATTAAACACAGTGACGTAGCTATCGTGGCTCAGCTACCAGGCTAGTTAAAATCAAATCGCAATTCATTACGACAACAACGTAGTGTCAAACTTACGCCTCTTTCGCTGCGTATCAAAATGACACATCAAAATGTACACAAATGAAATTGAAATACATTTTTACAGAAAGTCACTGATGTTTGCTACCTTATCTGGCAGCTTGCGGACGCTAAACTCAGTTAAGCCAACCAACAACAGCACCCATAAACTACAGGAAATAGACGGAGCCCGGAGCTAGCTTTCGGACACTAGAAAATGAAAGCTTCGGAGCCACTTCAGAGACGTTTCAGTAAAATCTTACGGCATGAACCGCTGCCGAAGTCAGTTGTGAGACTTACATCGGGTTACCGTGGATGTGTCATGGGCCGTTTTCGGTACAAATGTGTACAGTTTGGTTGTTTTCAGTTCAATGCAGGACCGTGAGAATGTGTACTTTCCTGCCTGACGTCACCAGAAACCCCGGCTGTGTTTCTGGACAACGACGCTGGGGCACGTTCAATAGCACAACGCCCACTGCAGCGTTCATAGCTGCTAAGAGTGTTCAAACAAACACCCTGATCAGGAAATGAACCTTTAAAACAGTCTACTGTGTAGAATTTTAACATTTATCGTAGAACATCTGTTACTTTTGAATTATTATTGATTAAATGTGTAGTTTTATTCTACGTTTTAAGTTTTTTTGTTTCACGTTCATTATGTCTAAAAAAGTCTTGCGTTGTTTTACAATGACTTTGTTTGTATGTATTTGTTCCGTGCTTAATTTTTTATTATTAATTATTTAGTTGGTGATCGACCTTAGAAACAGCTTAGCTTCACTTCATGTAGAGGTAACTAATGTAGATTCCACAAAATTAATAAACAAACTTTATAAATTAATTACGAACACTGCTGCATTAATTTTACGTGTAGCGTTTACACATCAAAATTTCCGCCACAGTAAAATGAGTTATTATATTATTATGTTTTGAATTCATTATAGATGGAAACACTTGTATATATATAT
>BJFM01008805.1:0-14124 GCA_016586285.1 Arothron firmamentum
TATATATATATATATATATATATATATTCACGTCCAGAGGACAACGTCAAACCTTCCTGTAGGATATACAATAGGTTGTTCTATGTTATATATTTCACATACAGTATGCTGTTATTTGCTGTTAAACTTAACCTTGAATGAAAAATTGATACCATCAATTTTTTGTTCATTAGAAAAATGTCAATTGCATGTTTCCGTGCATCGCTACGTATTTCAAAGAGAAAACTCACTGTCAGAAACCTAAACCCCAAACATACTGGTTTCACAGAAGTTTGATATTGATCATTGATGGTTGAGAAAATATTGTCTTCTCCTCTCAATAGTTTTTAAAATTAGATGAGGACATTTGAATAAACACTGGTATCAATGATTACTGCAAAAAGAGCAATAATCTACCAAGAAAACTTCACGTTTGGCAGAATATTGACAGAATATTCAATATCAAGTTAACTTCCCTCCTTGCATTTACAGCTCACAGCTACATAAATAAATATAAGTATGATGCTCTGGGCGCTCGGAAAGTAAAAGTAGAAAAAAGTAGTAAAGGTCTATTAAAACACCACCACAGCAAGCTCTGGTTGACTACTACACTATGGTCATGTCATACTAATAAAACATAAAATAAAAGTTAATAAATAATAAAAGTTTTTATATAGTATGGTGAAATTCCATGTTATTTACAGTCTGCCCCACAACTCTGAGGAGGCCAGAACCTCCTGGAAAGTGTTTTACCCCTAAATCGGGACGGCTCACACATGACATGTAAAGCATGCCAATGACATCCTTGCGCTTTGTAAATGGTCCATCTTACTAGCCCCTCCCGTTCCCCCATCCACCTCAGTTCTCACCTGTATCCTGCTTGCATGCCGGCGAATTTGACCTCTGGAATAGTAACGAATAATGAAATAAATAATTCCCCCCACCTCTGCGTCTTCTCTCCTCCTTCCAGCACAACAAGCTCCCCTCCCCAACTCCACGCAGCCCGTTTAAAATATGACTCAAGTCTTGAGGGATGCTTGGGCCGACCAGAGGGCAAACACATTAGTCTTAGTTGAGATACCGACCAGTACGTGAACTGCCTGATATATTTAAAGCCAATTAGCTGAAAGGGTAGAAGGGGCAGTTCTCCATCCATAAGCCAGAGAAGATGAGGAGAAGAAAAAGGGGGAGAAAAGACAGAAGGTGAAATCATCCTGTCACTCACTCTGATTGATGTAGCATTTGATCGAGAACGTAAATATTAAAACCTGCAATATATATTCAAGGTCTCTTTGGTTTTAATACATATTTTATTTATTTATTTTTTTTACAGGCACTAACAACCGAAGGGGTCAAATCTTAAATATACTCTTGACGAAACTCATAATAGACAATAAGTGAAAAATTGTATTTTCATTGACATGACCTCATCGTATTTAGTACTGCAAAAGTAAGTCTGCACAGATTATATCCAGAGCATCAACATAACATTGCTCAGTGCGAGTAGCGCTGTAATTTGTCTGATTTGCCTGCAGTGGTCAGTCGTTCATGTACGTTTGACCATGTGTTGAAGAATTCTCAGGGACAAGCACATATACCCAGATCTTGGCTGCTGATTAAAATAGAAGTTCCGTGTTGTTAGGCCAGTGACACACGCACACACTCACTCAATGCCACTGATACTCACCAACATCCTTTGCCCTGTATGTGTGTGTGTGTGTTTGTGTGTGTGTGCTAGCATGAGCAGAATTTTTAATAACCTCTTTTGATTAGAATCCCCCTCCAGCAGCTTATTTAGGGCTGGATTTGGAGCAGGTTTAAAGGCCACCAACCCCCGGGGGCTGCTTCATTGCACTTCTCTGAATTCAAATGCGATGTCCTTGACACCTCTGTATCCTGTTCCCATTTTACACTATTTTTGCATCAGCAGCAACAGATGAGTACTGAGGGGGTGGGTGGAGGGTGGAGTCCTTAAACCAGCTGTTAACCTGTGTTTTTTCCTCCTCTTTACTCCTCAGAGTCGCTCCAGGCAAGAGGACCCAGAACAGGCTCGACTAAAACAGAAAGCTAAGGAGGTAAGCTGCTGCAGAGATCATTACCCTTGACATTTCCCCGACTCCAGCATATTAATTTTTCATGTGTCGCTACATATGTAATGCCATTAAAAGCCTGACTTGAAAAAAGTTTAAGGAATTATAGGCGCTGATTGAAGGCCATGTGTGAAAAATGATTTTCTGTGTGCCGCAGACCCCATCCTCTTCCTCTGCCACCCCCATTCTTTTCTTCACCCTAAGACTGCAAGCACATATTTCCTTTCTACTTTTTTCAAAAAGTCAAATTGCAGAAAGTGTGCAAAAAGAAAAACAAGTGAAGAGGCTTCAAATGTACCAATTTATGCTCTACACTACACTTTAACTGCTACAAAGGAGGGGAAAAAATAGATTTTCCCCATAAAAGTAATAGCACAATGCATGGTATGCAGGGTTATAAATTGTAAATGTCTTACTGTTATAATGCACTTTTGTTGCCTGTATGATGCCATACCCTTCTCATTTCAAGCGCAGGTTGTATATACTGAAAAATTCCCAGTGGAACCCAGAAAGTATACCACCCTTCTTTAAGTGGTTGGTTAATGTTGTTTACGGAAAAAAACAAAGTCATTCTGTCATGTGGAAGTTTGCGTGGATTTATTATTTTTATTTTATTTTATTTCTTTTGCTTTGTTTACCTCATGAAAAACTTCACTGGGTGCTTCAAGTCCTTGGCTCACTAACAAGCATCAAGAGGACCGTGGAGAGGTTGGGTGGAGTGGGTTGCGTAGGCAGCAGGATGAAAAACTATTCACCTGTTGTTGTTGATGTTGTTAGAGAACTTAAGCAACAAATGCGGTCGCTTCTAAGTCGCTCGCCGTGTTTGGAAAAGTCTTTTGTTCATCCAAAGTTTATTGAGTAGGTATGCACTTTCCTCAGCAAACTCCTGAATTTATACTTCTGCACTTCAGAGTCTTCCACCTGGCTTCTCCGCAGTAGAATCGGCCATTTTTGTCAGCCACACTGTCGTTTGTGTTTGGAGGTAATAACGAGCACCTTCCTCCAGGGCAACTTGCTATTGGTGTTTGGCTTAAGTATTTAATTTTTAGGATATTCTTACTCTGGATATTATACTTCACTGTGGTGACCTTCAAGTGAGAACTGGACTTCTCTTACCTCTGGCTACTGGCAGCGCTCTGTCTTTTCTCTGCATCTCTCTCGGACATTTCTTTCTAGCAACACTGAGCCCTGCTGCCGTTTAGAACCTTCACTCTAGATCTCAGCCTACCCATAAGCCCCACATATGCAAATGAAGCTGTGTAATAGACAGCACGATAGGTTTGGCCCCAGGGGCCATGTGATCAAAGTGGATCTCCTCCCTGTTAAGTGGCAGTCCGCTCGTCATCTGGATATGGCTAGATTAGTGCCTTGTGAGGAGATGGGTGCACATTTTCATTTGCTTCTGGAATTTTAAGAAGGTGGTTTGGAAATTCTTACTTTATGTAATGGTTTCTCCAGAGAGATGAGGAGGACGCCCCCAGTTTCACTCCTCAAACTACCCCCTACATCACAACCACACAGTGCCCGCTTCCACCAACCTTCATCATGTTTTGTTTTCATTTATTGGATATGGTTACTCAAGTCCCTTGTCATTCTGGTTTTCATGAGCTCACACCGTTGTTTGTATCGCATGCAGCGGAGTTTGTCCGCAGTAAATTTGATTGAGCTGAAGACCCTCAGATTCTCTTCCTGTTGACATCCAGAGGAGATGATCTCTTTGTTTGAACAAAGCGGTTGTAAATTGTGCTTGAGTTTACTTTTACAAAGACAGCAGTGTGTTGCACAACTGAGCTGCTAATATGCACTTGGGTTACAGTCAGAAAGAATGAATCTACAAACCATTAGTTAACAGACAGAATTCTCTTGCTTGCATCATGTCAAGCCAAAGCCAAAAACCTCCATCAAGTCCATGTGAAATATGTTGATTTGCTGCCATTTTCTTTTAAGGAAAATCTTAATTTAAGGCGATACCCCTGAGGGGTATAATTATGCATTAAGTTTCTTTATTTTACCCATCAATATTTAAGTTGTTTACCCGAGAGCTTCTCAACAGTAAATCCGATCTGAATTTCTTGTGTGGCTGCAGACTCCAGTATCCCCCATCACTGCTGAAGCAAGAGTGTGGCTCTTCCCCAATCCCACACTATCTTGTAATTATATTATTCCAGACACAACTGTTTGTGCTCATGCATGAGCAGTTGCAGTGTGCACAAGCGCACCTATTTCTACTGTGTCATGGTTGGGAAAGTACAGTATATTGCACTTGTGTGCCATGGTATGGTCACATCAGTCAAACAAACCAGTCTTAAGAGCACATAGAGTTTTTTTTATTATGTTATTTTGGAGGATTGTGATTTTTAGAAAAGGAAACAAAGAAATACATACATTGTGGTTGGTAGCAAAAATATTAAAATGTATCTGCACTGACAATTATTATAACGGTAAATGTACACAACTACTCAGTTTTGGTTAATATTTTGTTAACCTACAAATTTTCATTAAACTTAGAAAAGGAGTGATTTTATTTCTTTATTAGATATGTACCAGGTACCTGTATACCAGGATTTTTAGAATAATAAATGAACACAAATTAACACAAGACAAAAAAATCCCACCTTGTGCTCCAGCATTTTTTTTGTTCTGTATGTCAACATTTTTGCTCTGAGACTTTGTGGACTCTAGGTATCAATATCCACATTTTTCCTCTGGGTGTGCCTTTATCTGTGTACTTGTACCCACGACTGAACCACAGCGTTTTCTCCAGTGGAGCAGACCGGTATCTCAGATGTCGACAGAGGCGGCATCTCCTGTCCTGCATTCACCACCATTTGGCCAAAAGGTCAGATGGACTATTTCAGAACTGCCCCCAGTAAAAATCAATTGGCAAATTGTGAGCTCAGTTCCTGTTTGTTGTTTTGTTGTTGGTGATGGTGTTGTGTCTGTATGCTGTTGTATGTTCCAAAACTGAGGCAAGAGGCCAGACAATACCTCATCACTGAGAGTGAGAGAACGAGAGAAAGGAAGGGAAAAGAGATGGAGAGACGAAGAAAGCGAGGGAGACACAGAAGTGATAGAGAAAGGGTTAAGGCCAGTAGAGATACATCACAATGTCAGACACACAGACACACTGCGGCCACAGATTCATCATAGTAGTCGCATCTGGAGGCACTAGTGGACAAAGGAAACTGGTGATGAGAAGTGGAGTGAGGGCAGGTAGAGAGAGAGAGATGAGGGAAGAGAGGAAAGACAAAGTTGCTACTACATCTGTCCAAAATCTGAACAAAAGCTCCTTATGAGGCCTGTTCAGCTGCTTCAGCAAAACCGCTTCAAGAATGTTGGTTTATTAAAAAGAAAACCAAACAAACAAACAAACAAAAAAAATGCCAGTTGTATTATTATAAATGTGCAAGATCTTTTTGTGTATTTGTATGTTTCATTCTTGTAAATATTATCGGATTATCACTCCTCTCAGTCCAAAGTGGGCCTGAGTACAGTTAGCTCTTCCACATCAACCCATATTAGTACAATATACATTTGACTGGTTCACCTGTGTTTACTTCTTTGTCCGTTTGTCTGTCATTTTCCTAGGATAACCTTTTTCTTTTTTGTACTTAAAGCTGTAGTTTATCATGCTGAGGTACGCCATTGCTTGAAATGTCTTGAACCTCTTCCACATTAATTCTGGCCTCGCTCAACTTTGAACCCCATGTGACTCCAATTAAAATCTAAAACTGTGCCAAAATGGCAGAATTTAGCATATCATTTGATAAGGAACCATCCACGTGAAGGCTATGTATGTTATTTAACCCTCAGCCCTTTGCTCTGCTGATGTGCACTTGCCCTTAATGTGCACATGCATGCTTCTTGATTGGCCTGGCATCCTCCACAAGTAGTCAGGTCATGGATAGACTAGAATCCACCCACACTGTAAGCTCCTTCAGCCAGCAGCTTACACTTCTCCAGAGAGGAGAGGCTCTTGTGTGTCAATGCCCCTTAGTTTTTATTAGGCCAGTTATATCTGTGAGTTCATAGGCTATCATCCTCTGGCCCTCTACAAACTGCTCTACTCAAAGAGGCTCTCTCCCCCACAAGGCAGGCCTCCGGGCAAACGCCTGCTGCTCTTATCCACGTACTCTCTCTTTCTGTGCTTATTTCAAAGTGAATCCCTGCTGTTTTTTTGTTGTTGTTTTTTTTTGTATCCCAGTTCATCATTGTTGTACTGTATTCTCATCTTTTGGCCTCACGTAATACCTTAATATGAACAGATGAGCAGCACTCCTGGTCAGCTTGGGGTATTATGAGCCTTTTTCCCACGTTTACAAGTAGGAAAATCTTCTCTTTTTTTTTCCAACTAGCCTGGCAAATTATGTTATTTTTAGTTTTTGTAGGTGTCCTTTTATTTGCATTAATTTTAGATGGATTTCCTGGAAGAGACAGAGAGTGAGCGCATTTATAAGTGTGTGTATGTTGGGAGTTATTATCACAAGGTCTGTTTTGTAGGTCCTAAAGATAATGCACGAACCATATTTTTATTTGTTGCTTTGTTGTCTCAACTTCATTTTTTTTTCTCTTCCTCAAGACATATTACAAGAAAAAAGGAGCAAGCTTTAAAAGTACCTTTGGTGTTCCTGTGTGTTTTCGAATATTACAAAGTGCTGTAATGAGAAGCAAAACAACAAAAAAAGGGAGATTTTTTTCTGCCTCAGAGGAAGATAGCAACTCGTCTTCTCGCTGTACAAGCCTGTAGGTTCACTTTTCTCTTTGTGCGCTAGAGCACTCCTTGGGACTCCAGCGACAGGGGAATTGGGGATACTGAGCTATGCTGGTGGCGAGGTGCCAGCCTCCTGTGCCTGGGATATAAGTGAGAGGGAGGTGGGAGGCAGGACACGTTTCAATTAGTCGACAAACACCGCACATAGAAGAGGGGAGGGAAAAAAAAAAAACACCTCATCATCGCTAGCTAACTTCTCCCTTCTGACCTCTCCCTAAAACATACTTCCCTGAACTGATGTGGCCCACATTCTTTTTCTTTTTGCCTCTAATGTCAGAGGTGTCATTTTTGTGGAACTCATACGGGAAGGACACGACCAGAGGTCTTTGTTAGGTGATACTAAGTGTGCCAGCTCGGCTTGCATGTTTCTATTAGATTGTCATGTTGGCTAATTAGAGAGCGGCAGTATGATTCACCTTGTTAATTAGGAGGACTTGCACACCATGTGCCTCAGGGCGGTGTTGGGGAGAGGAGCCCAGCCTCTGAGCCCGCTAGTCGCCTGCTGCCTATGAAGATTCCCCTTCTCATCTACCTTCCTTTCACTCTTTTTTTTGATTTGGAAATGAATAAATCATTGACATCGTCCTCTCTCGGAGTGTGAATATCTGAGTTCTCATTTCTTCCTGGATGCAAATAAGGAGCGATCAATAGAAGGTGATGAGCTGCGAATCTAAATGTTAAAAGAGAGAGACGGAGAGAAAGGAAAGACTGCTCGACGAAGCGCAGCTGTATAGAATAAGACAAAGCACGAGAATATTTAAAGTAGGAAAATTTCCCTTAGATAAGCAGTATTTTTTTTAATGATCACCACTTTTCTCTCGATGCTCCAGTGTAGCGCCACGAGATTCTGCTTAGCACTGATTTCTTGCGCCTTCATTAAACCCTTCTCTGGAAAATGTGCAGCACAAATATTATTGTTTATCGAAATTATCCTCCAAAGTAAAGGTATTATGCCTGTGTGCCTCATTCAATTCGTCTGCGGTTTTCAGTTTTGCAAATGTGTTGCAGATGAGGAGGGAACGGTAGGGTCATGATAGTGACATTCACATAATGACCTTAGCTCTGGGGACACCTGAGGGGTGTGAATAATTGGTCCTTAGCCCTGGAAACACTTCTAACATGCTCAGCTTCAGAGAAAATGGAACAGTCTGAGCCAAGACGATTAGTCCATGCATGCATTTTGAATTAATCTCCATAGGTAAAATAATAAAACACAAACAGACTTGCTTTGAAGATTTAATAACGTGTGTGTTCCAAAATGGGCCAGTTGCCACTATAGAAAGTAACTCCACGTAGACATATATGCACTCTACATACAGTAAGTTCAATTTTAGAGTATTAGAAATATTCCCATATATAATCATTAATAGCTGGTAATGAAGTCAGATGCTTTCCAACACAAAGACTCTCCTGCATTAGCAGTTTGAGGCAGAACACATTACTATGTAGCGTCTGGGTGCAGATGGAGGAGTGAATCCTGATTGGTTACTGCAAATGGCCTTTCCCCCTGCAGCAAATTAACTGCCAGGCACTTCACATGAAGAAAGGCCTCAAGATGCAGCTCGCAGATGTTCGTGTAATGCTGGCCATGTGGGTGTCAGGTGAATGAGATCACTAAATTGCAGACCGGCATAAAGCACAGAAAATGCCAGCATTCACACTTGGAAGCACAACCAAAGAAGAAGAAGAAGTTATTTAAATTCTTACTGGATGAAGTTGGACAAATAACCTCCCTCATCAAACTCTGGTAGATGTGCTGTAGTCATTAATTAATGTAGTATTTTGACATAGTATATACTGTAAGTAAATACAATTTACATGATAAAATAATAAAAAGCAAGTCATATAAAGCTGTTAGGCAGTATGCAGATTCCCAAATACTGAAATGCAAATATGCAAATCAGGGGATTACCAATGTGCAGATGCTAAGTGGTCATGTTAGCTCTAAGTCATTTTAAGAACATTTTGTTGTGTGGTCTTTTAAAAGTAATATATTAGATTTTGTCTATCGGTGGAGTTGCAAGGTTTTGGTTGCATTTTAATTACATTTAAGTGTAACATGTTAGACAAATAAATGATTTGATAAAATGTGCATTTTTTTTTCCTGTTAACTTGTATATTATGATTTTAACTACTTTTTACATTAATCTAGGTGTATTATACCACTTAATTGTGATTAAATGATTATTTCAATTAACTCTTGTATCACATCCATATTTAATAAAATCAAGATTCTTCAGAGGACAGGCAAACATTTGCATTATGTCCAAGTACAGAACTGGTCCCTGCTGTGTCTTGTTGCTCCAAAGGACTTCGGTAAGGAGGAGACAGACCGGCTAAAAAACAATAGTGTGCCTTTCAAACCGTGGTCTATGGAAGGCAGACAGCCCTTTAGCTTCCTCAACAGCCCTGTAGCCTCATGTGACGTCAAGCACAGCGTGTTCTGCTCCACCAAGGACATCTGTCTGTAAGCGTCTGGGGGGCCCCGAGCAGCCCCGCAAGCCAGGAGAAGGAGGGAGGGAGGATGAAGTGAAAAGCCTTTGTTAAAAACAGCAGAGATGGAGCATGGCAGGTTGGCCGACATGACTCCAGCAGCTCACCCCCATCTTCAATCTTCAGTCAAACATCAGAAAGCATGGAGTTTTTTGCTATGATTTGGACCCCCCCCCCTTTTTTTTTGCATCATAAATACATATTTTTGCGGTTGTTAAAAAAAAAAAAATCCTCTTACTTCACATTAAGGTCCCAATGAATATTTTCATTAATAACATTAACTATTGTTAAGTCAATGAAAACATAAAAATATATGGTTAAGCTGTGTTTCATGGCAGGACTAATATTCCTAAGGGAGCCGCAATCTTTTTTTGATACGATTGAAAGGCATTATATCAGACATTCAGTCTGGTTGCTTGTTCACTGAAAATCCATCTATCCATATTCAGTCAGACTGTGTTGGGGCCTGTACCAGTAGATTCAGGTGAGCGGCAGAAATAGGTCATGGACAGGTCACCAGGCCCATTAGTAGTTAGTTCATGGTGTTGTTAAACTTAGAAACCATTCCTCTACACTGCTGGCAAAGATTGATGTCCATTGCCCTCCACCTGGAGGTCTAATTGTTATTTCAGTAGAATTTCAGGGTTGTCCAGGGAATGACTCATTGTCATTGTTGTCACGTCATTTGTGAGACCAAATTGTTACATGCAATAAATTGATTTAAAGAAAGAAAGCAACAACAACATTTTCCTATTTAAATGTACACACCCCCCACCCCAAAAAACAAGAGGACAGAGCCGTGATAAATAGAGACCCTGATGTTTTACATAGCTGATCGGAGCTTCTCCTGTGTCTCATTCAGATGACTGCATTCGGACCAAATGCATATTAGACGCTTGAATCCCTTTTTTTCCCCCCTGACAATTATTCTTTGGTTTGCACATCAAGACCAAAAGCATTTCTAACAAAACATTGATTCTTTTCAGTATCTTTAAAATGTTCTACAGCTCCTGACCTTTGCTAATAATTTAATTCTACAAGTTCCAGTTCCCTTTTTTAAAAGGGCATACAGGCAGACTGGAACCACTGGTATTTACGTGACTTTGGAACAGTAGATATTTGTACGACACAATTGATCGGACTTGGCAAATGCATGCATCCTCCCAGCTGGTTATTCTGTTAGTCATGGATAAATTTCTTCTATGACCTTTGGGTTTTCAGGGATGGTTGCACATATGGTTTTCAGAGGGTGAGCGAGGCAGAGGGTGATTCTTTTGCTGTAGCTTTGAATCCTTTTTTTTTTTTTTAACTGATTCTGTGCATTTTTATCATGTGAGTAGTTTGAAAGCACATTCCATAACAGACAAATGTGTCACTCATAAAAGAATTTAAAAAAAGCATTTGAGTCCATAGTGGCCAAAGAGAGAAGTTCAGAATACTAAACTGGCAGCCCCTAAAATACCCACATCGGTTTTAAGGCTTGTCTTACTTGATAGCCTTTATACATCTGTGTGTTTCATCATTAACATATTTAATGTCACTGTTTGATTCGGGTAGTGTTCAAACATCTCCTAAGGGAATTCAAATCTTTTAAAGCTTTTCTAAGCTCTGGGTTGTTTCAGTTGGCAGTCATTAAAGAAAGGTAGACTCGGCATGGTGGCACCAGATTGAAATCAGAAATCAGTCTCCCTGTGTCATTCCTCCTCTTTATTGATGGGAAACACAGACTGGAGGGTTGCAGATGGTAAAATGAAGACTTCATTTATCATACAGTCATAAATCTGAAAATGCAGGCAGTTGCTGTGGGCACTGGGAGCCCATGCCTGGTGCCAACTGCCAGGCGGCAATGCCGCCATCCTGGTGCCATCAGTGAGATAGCTTAACTTGTCTCCCCCCGTCTCGCTTTCTTTTCTTTTCTGCTCTGTTGCTGTCTCCTGGCAAAGACGGATTCTTGAAGGTCAGTTCAGGAGAGATTTGTGTGTTGTTTGCAATGTCTAATAGGGTTAGCTTTTATAACATTAATGCCACTTTTGCTATGTGGACAAGGGCAATAGGCATCTCCAGCTTTTTTGCCTTGTCTGCCATCCAGTTTCTGACATGATTATAGCTCCTATCTACATTTGCACAGTGCTATCAAGTGGGGCTGCAACTGTTATGAAAGTTGACTAATCTATTGATTATTGCAACAACCATAAGTGTTTAATTCAGCTTGTTTAGGTTATTTAGTGTAGTTTTCTAATACTAAAAATAAAGATATAAAAATCATTAATTAAACATATATACTGAATAATTTTAGGTAACATGCACTTCTTCTAATTGTGATTATTATTATTTTCATTATTAGTGTTATTATTAGGTTTTACTGATACAGTAATTAAAAAAATATCAAGCCGATATTTACAGGTAGTTTTAGGCTCCAATTTATTATATCAGCAAAGTAATACCAACCTCGTGCCACACCATTTTCTTAGAATAAGTGTTTTCTAAATAATGGCCAAAGGGGACCTTCAGATTACCTGTAAACGCCCTTTGCATGTCAGCGTTACTCTTCCACGAGACTTTAAATAGTAAAACGACTTCAACAAAAATGTCCAATTTCTTGAAGGAAATAAACCCCCAAGTTAATGTTTTACTAGCCTTTTGAGGTTGAATGTGGAAAAAAATAGCTTTTTTTGTGGGATATAAATAGCCGAAACAGCCTAAGATCCATCTGCTCTTGTTAAACTGTTGCGACAATGCAGGCATGGTCAGACCTACTGCATAACAGGAGCAATTTAAAAGAATCTTTAGAGCCATTCTTTTAGACTTAAAATATGAGGAAGCTATAGTCCCACATTGAATTTGCCTGGAATAGTCTTTGAAGCTACTAGACTTTGGCGAAAATGCAGCAATTAATCTAAAAAGCCAACACAACTACGTCTATTCACACCTAATTAGCTATGCGTTGCCCATATGCCTGATGTGCTTCCGAATTAAATGTTAACTCTTTACTGATGTGCAACACAAGGTTGGCCTTACAAATTATGCACTTGATCTTTTGTTCTTTTGTTGAAATTGAAATGGTGTCAGAGTCGCACGATTGCGATAGTGAGGTTACAGGGACCAACGTTTAGTTCAGCTTCACAGTGTGGAAACAAAGGAGGCGATAGCGTCAACTAGGAATAATCAACAATTGAACTAGTTAGGCAACTAATTTTATTATCTATTTTTGTCAACTATGTCGATTCATCATTGCACTCCATCTTATCACTGCACTGTATTAACACTTGTATGCCATTACTACAAATTAGTGCTAAACTACGATAACACTCACATGATGACCTGTCGCAAAATCAAGGAAAAACAGGTTTTCAAAATTAGGCCAAATGTTACTGCTATGAATTATTTCCCTAAATTCATGTTGTCAGAGTGTTTGAATCTTTTTACAGTTCCACCATGCTAAATGTGAAGTGGCTACACCCTAAAGGGCAAGCCTTGCCATCGGGGCTTTAGGAGAAAATCAGAGGCAACGGCATGCACATTTTAGATCAGACTTTATACACCAAAGCAACCTTTTAAAGAGCACCATCTGAAAGCAACATGAAATTTTCACCTGATCAGTCAACACACATGCCTCGCACAAACATGAGCGCCGAGCAGATGCATGCTGAGAGATAACATGAAAGAGCTCCAAAGACATGAGAGCGCACATTGATTGTCCCTGTTTGCTTCAACCTAGGCCTTTCAAACCCAGCAGGCAGTCACGCAGGCTAGCTGGTGGGTAGGCATTCACAGCGCTGTGGTTAAGATTGATAGGCACGCATGTGTATGTGCGCGCGCGTGTGTGTGTATGAGTTTGCATATAGAGGGAGTGCTGACACCCTCTGTGTCATGGCCCCAGGCATTCACACATCCAAGCAATAGAAAGGGCAGCTCGCAGCAACGTTAGGTTTCCCCTTTGCCTTGGGGCCAGACATGACATTACCTTGGGCCATCTTCTCCACAAGTTTCTATTATACATCATCAACTGCAAAAATCATAAGCTGTGTGAGTACATGGCAAACTGGATCTTTCAGTACCTCTGTTAATGGCTGACATTAGGCTTCCATTTTGTTAGGCTCAAGAGAGCTTCGAGAACACATGGATGAACAGAGTGAAGTGAGATTGCATAGTTGATATTTTTAGATTTTCCTCATTGTTTTTAGATTCTGCATCCTGACGGACAAAGCAAATGAAATGTAATGTGGTTAATATCTGTGGAGCTAGAAAATATAATATTGCAGAGGTTTTGGGTGGACATGAGAGCGAAAGGGGTGTGCTGAAGGACTTGCCACCGCTGTTCTTTAAAGCAAATTGGGATCTTCTGATATTATGTACTAATACTTGAATTGTGTGATTACGTGCACACTGAAGTCCAGCGGAAGCTATAGGTCGATTGAAAAGAATCAATTTAGCAATGCACAGATGTTCGACTTCATTTCAGCAGGGGGTGTTACGCCTCTTTTAGCTAGGTTGCTCAACGACTTTTTTCAGTTGACCTCATACACATGCGAGCTGAAAGTAGCAGGAAGGTTACATATGTTTGGCTCTTGCTGGACTACTCGCATGTTGATTCTTTTTTTTGATTACTTTTTTTGTCATTACCTGGCATACATGGAATAAAATTACATCCAAGGTAACAACCTGGCACAGGAACTGTACAGCATGTGCAAGTTTAGGGACAGTTAAGGTCAGATTAAAGTGTATGTACATGTGGGAGTATCTTGGTGGACAATTACATGATCTGGGTATAACACACACACACACACACAC
>BJFM01008817.1:0-22915 GCA_016586285.1 Arothron firmamentum
CCCCCCCCCCCCCCCCCCCCGGTGGCGCTGATCATCGCGCTCGCACGTCCTCGGAACTTATTTGACATAAATTGCCGCAGTCAGATCATTTCCTGTCGCACTCGGGGCAGAATTTACGGCTGATCCCATTGACTGGGAGCTGGACCTCTCATAAAATTCCTCAACAGCCCATGAGACACACCAACCAGTACCTACCCCCTCCCCTCACACACACACACGGGCAGATCAACCATGCAAACACGCACAGGTGATCGCATGTATGCACACACATGCACGGCTGATAATGGCGGTGGGGAAGGAGGACTGCATGACTGCGTTCTGCTTAATGGTGGGATGGATGATGTAAGCATTAAAACCAGACTTTGTTTTGTTGTGCACAGACAGGTGTGTGTGTGTGTGTGTGTGTGTGTGTGGTAGTCCTGAGCGAGTGAGGTTAATGATGAGGACCATTCGGGCTGCGATGGACCAGCTGGAAGTGCAGGTTCAGCAGGTCTCTGGGTGGTGCTTCTGGCTCTAAGGTCACCTCATTACAAACAAGCGTCATGGTCGGGCCCTCGGATCACTCTGGAGCCGCACAGCAGGGTTGATCTGTGCCTGGTCCCACCTCTGAGGCCACTGGTGCTGCGATCACCAGCCTGGTGCTCTCATTCTGGATTTTTGTCCACGATTTAGAACCTCAGGAAGACAAATCTGTGAAATATTAAGCTTCACGGGCTGGTTTCATCCGAGCCTCGCCGCCGACATCATCTGTGGCTGCGGGGCCTCCAGCTGGGGCCGGCTGCTGCTTCTGCCTGCTCACCAGCTCCCAGGCAGGACGAGGCGGTGGGTGGGCCTCTGACTCGCCCCGAGGCATCCCAGTCACGCACCAGTAAAGGACTGGATTTCCCTCTGGCGTCAGGACGCTGGAGCGATTTGATTTGACAAAGTGAGGTCTGCAGCCGCGGCCAGACGATGAGGTCAAGAGCATCATGCTGGATTCCTCACCAGAATGTCGAGCTTGGGGGGGAAAAACAGGCCCAGACTTTTTTTCTTCTTTTTTTCAAACCATCATTTGCATTGACAGTGAATGGTAATGTACAGGTTTATGATGCATTACATTACAGTTGGAGTACGGATGGTTCATGCTTTCTCGACACACCAACAGTTCTAAGAAATGAGAACAACCCGAGAAATTAGCTTTTAAATAGATCAAGTTGCAATTGAAGCTGTTCAGTCAACAGAAAAGATGACAAATGATTAAAGTTTAATGCTAAACATTCGCTCCATAAGTATCTGTTATGATCCCCACATTTAATGAAAAAAATCAAATTTCTATACTGTTGCTTCCATCCACTCGGATTTATCCAGGTCATTCTGTGCCCTTCTTTGATTGACCTCAACCAACCGTGACGTTTCTGCACCATCGGAAAAAATCCAAGCGGCGCGGTCAGCACTGTACGTAGTGACACCTAAAGACACTCGCACAAGACCGAGGAGATAATGATGAAACCTGGCGAGCGATGGGGACGGGGGGGACGGGGGGGCAGGAAGGCAGAAGTGTCTGAAATCATGATGTTAAAAATGCTAATTGATATAAGAAAAAACATTAAAATTCCTTCACATGTAGGATTTAAGATTTGAGGGAGTCAGGCACCATTTACAAAACGTTCATACGTGTAACCATGACCTCTGTCCACCATCCTGGGACTGTGCGTGACCAAACGTGCACCGAGATGTCTGACTTAAGGACACTGCCGGCTGCGCTAATTTAGACAGAACAAGTGGAAGCCATGGTAATGGGCAAAAAAGTAAGAAATTAGATAACTCAGAGAGGAAGCAAATGTCCTTTATGGTGCCTGCGTAGGTTTCCACTAAAACTAGAGATTAATGCAGATGTGAGAGCAGAGGTAGCCTAAAGTCTGTGCAAATACCACAAGGAGCTGTCAATAAACTCACCACCGCTATGTAAAAACTCATGCTTGATCTTTTCTGCATGTGTCCTTGTTTGCAGAACAAACAAAAGCAGCGAGGTCCGGTATAATTTGATAAAAGGTTAATGAGAACACAACGGGTGAATACTGGTTAGCTAGCAGCTACGCTAGTGTTGCTAAGAAAAAACACAGAGGCTACTAAAAACTGTCCTGGAAGCACAAATGCAACGTATGACACCATTAGAAATCATCTGCATGGTAAATATGAAACTAAGAAGCCCAAATGGAGGCACACACACAATCACAGATCTAGGCATCAGACAAGCTTGGCACCAAAGACTCAATGCATGCTAACAAAACCGACAGGAGGGGGGTCTGAAAATTAAAAGAAAAAAAAAAGTGAACAATGTCTGATAAAAACAGTGAACTAAAAAAAAATCAAAGCTGGAAAGAAAGCAACCAAAACTCACGCGCATATACATTATACTCCCAGTTTAAACAGCAGCCGTAAAACACCTGTGCACGTCAAGTCTACAGCTCAGTGAAACACATTTCCAGAATGTTATTTGGTTTCAGCTGATTCAAAGTCTTCCGGTTCTGCCTTGTGTGATACTTTTGTGGCAAGGATATACATATGCCCAGTAGCGGGATTGGTTACTCGGTATAAGCACATTTAGTTATTGCAGGTTCCATTTGGCAGTCCAGCACTTGTTGCGTACGTGTGAATCTAGGCTAGTTCAGAACCATGAGCCAAGGTTTAGTCCCAGACTGGCTGACAGATGCTAAGGCTGCAGCTGGATGGTACAGGGAGCACATGAGGGGAAAACGGCAAGTGGTCACCAGTAAAAGGAGCGTGTCAGGAAGTTGGTGGCCGTGCTGAGCCAGCCCATGCCTTCTGTGACAGAGCCGATGCGTGTGACAGCCTTGTCCTGCTCCTGGGATGGACTCTCCTCCTCGGGCAGGTAGTCTGGGATGTCCGTGTTCTCCTCCACCACAGCTGTTGAATCCTCCTGGAAAGGTACCATCAGCTGGGGGGGAATAAAAAAATGTATAAACATTCTTTTTTTTTAGAAAGATTTTAATCCATCCACAAAAGAAAATATTTTGAGTTTATTATTTAAAGGCAGTTTGTTGACAGAGTCCAGCAGTCTCATCAGATTTCTGAGCCTCGCCTGACCCCTGCTGGCCATAAGAGGTATGACTACAAATGCAGACATGATTTAAGAGCATTATTGTTTGGATATTTTTATTTTACTTGGGCAAAATTTTAAAATATCATTGTAGAAAAAATAATTACAATTGGTTTTACTGTATATTTGGTAAAAAAATTAAAAAAAAAAAACCAAGCAGCCCGCGGACTGAGGCAAAGATGTCAACGTAAATAACATCAGATCTGCTAGTTATTGGAGGAAAAATAAGAGCTTTTACCTCTTCTCCATCATCTGTCCTCACCACCTGCTGAGCCGTCATTACTTTGGTGGAGTTGATTGCTGTTCCCAGGGCCTTTAGGAAAATACAAAAATTCAACTTTACCAAATGAAATCATGCTTTTGTTTCCCCTCAAAAAGTCATAGAGAAACTTAATTTCTTTGGAATAAAATCAGGGGCAGACAGATGCTTTTCCTGAAAGTGTAACTGCAGTCTGTTGTCACACTGGCAAAGATGGTTTCATCACCAGGTTCCTGCAGCAACGTAAAGGTTTTTTCTGCATCTGGAGGGAGGCTTACGTCGGCTTTAAGGTCAGAGCGGATCCTGACGACACATCTCTTGACAGCCATCTGGAAGGTGAAGCTGATGACTCCTCTAATCTTCAGTAACGCCTCTTCGCAGAGGCTCCTTCGTGTCTAACGAGAGACATGGGAACAATTACAGGCATGAAAAGCAGAATGCGCGTTTAAACGTGCAGATAGGAAAGCCCAGAATCAGCTGAGGGACAGAAGAACCCAGGTTTGTGTGAGAAGAGGTTCCTGCTGCTGTAACATTGTGTTTGTGGGGTGGTGGCGCTCCAGCCCACCAGAGGCCGTCTGTCCGCTGTAATGTAATCTGGCTAGTAGCCGGCTTCCTGCAGCGCAGCATTCAGGTTCCATCTCAGCGTCCTGCTGTTCAATGGCTGACATTTCCAACCTGACCCTCCACCCTCCCGTCCTGTGCCAGACGGACACCTTTAAGCCATTCTGACAACTCAGTGATAACGACAGCAGCGGGCCCCGTGCCCAAATACGAGAATGTTGAGCTGTGTGGTGCGAGAGAACGGCGAGAACAACGCGTGGGTGCGGCAAACACTTACAGGGTCATCCAATCCATCGATGTGCAGCACCACCGTTTTGGCCCTTTTGTTGCTGGAGCCCAGAAAGAAATGAGCCTTACGCTTGCAGGAGGTGGCCTCCCCTTCGGCTCGCTCGGCTTCTTCATTACCAGCCGCCTGCAAAATCTCGTAGATCTCCGAGGCTAGCAATTTGGTCTCCCCAGGTGACGTATTCCTTCAGCGGGAGAGACAGACACCCGTTAAGGAGACACTACTTTTAATGCGATTTAATCTTTGAGATGTGGTTGAAGTGCGGACGTGGATGGTGATAAAATAAATACCTGCCCAACATTTCAATTTGAATATTTTTGGGTTGTTCAGATTAATAAAGCAGGCTGATGCTCCTCAGTCAGGACTGTACAACACACTCCTACTCCTCCAGCCAAACAATCAGTCCTTTATGGGCCAGGGAACCTAGTGTGGTGCTGACACCTGCTTGGTGCAGCAACACTGATGGGCCTCCCCGTCAACCACGTGTTCCCAGTTTGTCCGGCAACAAACGACCTCTTTCCAAGGTCACATCCCCTCAACTGTGAGCAGGGAAGCTGCTAACGTTGCTGCGGGGATTCTTTGATTCCAACCATGACTCGTTAAAGCAATTGGCTAACTGTAGGGCATACGAATGTGGTCACAGAAATGGAGGTGGGGAGGAGACAAACAGAGGTCTGTTCCTATCAGCATGCTAATGACGCAGAGACTGCAGTCACTTAGCAAAGCTGTCACAGACCCTCAAGGAAGACCCAGCACAACGCCTCCTCCCTTCACCAGAGCCCATGTTATATGTTATAACACCATCGTTTTTTTTACCCTCTATGACAAAATTACACACAATATTTAAAGGGTGCAATCAGTGTGCACACCTGCCAATTGCAAATCAACAGCCTCATCGAATCTCTGAAAACATGCATGTTGGCACATTAAGAAAGTGCAGAGAGCTGGCAGGATGCATTAAACAAAAATCTATGATATGCAGGGACAGCAATTAAACTGGTGGCCGCTGCTTTAATTCATCTTTAATCTCAAACTGCAATCTTGCCAAAAAAATATGCAGACCGGCACAAGATGTCTGCGCAAATCCTGGGTTTACGTAAAGACAGTGCATCGTGTGTGTGTGTGTGTGTGTGTGTGTGTGTGTGTGTGTGTGTGTAGCATGCGGTGTTGACAGGGACTTGCTTCTGTATGACGTTCTGCAAACTCAGCATCATGCCAAGCTCGCTCTTCATCTTCTCCCTGTTGGCTCGACATTCTGCCAGGTAGCGCACAGCCTGTGAGGACGCAGGGAGCGTGTATTTATTGGGCTAAAGAAGGGTTTAATACGAGTGATTCCGGGCACTGTGGGAAATACTGTATAACACACATAAGCAGAACTCGTTCTTTAGTACGAGAAGGGTAAGTACACACCAACCTGACACTCTAATGTGCTTGGTGCACATCTGATTGGCTCATTGGTTTAAGTGAATCAGGAGGAGAGAAAAGAAACAAAGGGATCTGACAGTGAATGAGAGAGGGCACGGACCGTGTGCTGCACACACTGGTCTGTCCTTGGCAAAGATGTCAGTAAGGTGATTCAGTGAGCACACACTTCCTCTGTTTACAGGTTCCTTTTTGAGTGATTACTCAGGCTAGCACCACCTGCTGCCAGGGAAGGTTACTGTAAGGATGAAGATGACAGAATCACAGTTGGCTGGAATCTGGTTGGTGTGAATCGATAAAGTTAACTCATAAAGGGAGTTGTGAGGACCGAAGTTGTTGAAGACTATATTTTGCATTTAAAATGCAACACAGACAGCAGCTGTCACCAGTTTGCGGTGTTTTCTAATAGGTTGTTGTTTAAAGGCCACCCTGTGTCGGCGTGGGCCGTGATTCTGACACAGCGGTGGGTGAAATGGCCTTTAGGTTGTCATTGAAACCTGCTGACAATACTGAATAACCAGGGATAAAACATGACATTAGACACAAATAGTACAAATAAAATTGAAAACAATTTTTTTTTATGTGGCACAACTTTTAACTAGAACACTTAAAAGAAAGATGCTGCATAATACTTGAGCAAACAACATCTGGAATAAATGATAATAAAATAAAATCTCATGTGCATCTGAGTGGATATTGATCGATTCTCCTTACCAGCAGTGCAGAGTAGACGACCTGTGGGTTGGGGTGGTCTAAAAACAGGATGAGGCCTGGCAAACAGCCTTGGTCTTCAACTATGGCTCGTCGATTCAGGGGGTCTGCAGCCAGGTCTCGCAGCTGGTTCACCACAGTCAGCGCGTCCATCTCCGCACTCATGGTGCCTCCTGTGTCGATGTCAAGTTCATCAAACCAACCTGATCGCTGAAAAACAACATTTTAAAATACATTTATCCAAAGAGTGATCATTCTGACTAATTTAGAGGCTGTTATTTACCAAAGCTAGACTACGTTTCTATGATGGCAACTAACTACATAAATCATTTTTAAAACATATTGATAGTGTTTATAAGTAAAGCTACAAATTCCTATACTTGAAAACATTTGTGCTTGTATTATTATAAAAGGCACGGATATTAACAAAAAGTATCAAGTCAATGAAAATGAAAGGAATCATTTCGAATTATCTGAGCAAACTGTAGCGCTGACAATTCACCGGTAAATTACTATAGTTACTGATTTCCCGTGTCGGCATTTACATTGGCAAATAGTATGCGTTTAAAGGATTTTACAATAAATTCAGCTTCCTTAAAGACAAGATTTACAGCTACGTCGTATTGTAGTTTTGGTGCTCACAAATACATGTTTTGTCAAAGACACTTTATTCGACCCCCAACCTCACCTCGAATTACGCCCTGTGGTACACAGACGCTTTAACAGCAAGGCTAGGCTAGCTAACGTGGCTTGACCGTACCTTTTAGACACTTTTCGGCAAAATCATGGGTCACCAACAGCTGACGTCATTTACACGAAACACGAAACGGGAACTAAACAAAAAACGTCGATATTCCCACTCTGTGTTTGAAAGAAAAACACAAAAATAAAGGCTAGGCCTACACCGCTTTCCTGCGTAAGCTAGCAGCTGTGCACACTGTTTGGGTTTTGTGGCACGTCAACGGGTACAGCTGTTTTAATATTCAGGACACCCCACTGTAGATTCCCATAGCTGATTTTCAGGGCTTTAGCCACGCCGGGAAACGTAGGGAGTTATAACAAACATACACTGGACGCTAGCATATTATTGAACGATAAGATTTGATTGACTAACAAAATATCCACTTGTTTTCGGGCGTTCCTTTGGAGGTAAATCTTACTGGTGGTTTTGTTTGTCAATCATATAACTAACCAATCACGATAACCCATAGTCACACATACTTCCGCATCCCCAGCGATGCTATTGGTTCAAAAATTCCCGAGTCTTCCCGTGTTATTCACCTATTACAGGATCCGTCAACTGGCAGTTCGAAAAAGTTAAGCTAGAAGCCATCGTCACTTTTGGTAAGTCATTAAACTTAAACATAACCAACTATTCTGATGTTTATGGATACTTTTACCGTTGCGCATTTGATGTCTGACGTTTTTTGTGTATTTGACACGTTATTACAAATGGGATTGTTTAAACGAGCACATTGTCGTTGTTAGCGTTTGTTAGCTAGTCCGACCACTAATTTAACCAATTCGGCGTAGCTGAGTCGTTTTAACAGCTGCCACTGTAATAGATCGTATTAAAACATTTATTAGTTATGAAGAGCAATGTAGGTGAAGAGTTTTTACCTATAAAATGTGGCTACTTTTTTAGATAGGTACGTAAAAAAGGCATGGGAAAGTTAAAATGTCTACCTTTTTAATGTGCTAATATTTCATTGTTTTATTTTGACAGGTGTTCATTTCAATTTGAAAGAAATTTGGAGAGAACTTTTTTATCTACCGGTAAATAAGAATGTCCAACGCAGATTTGACAGAATGCACACAATCTTCAAAAGGGTATTGTTTTTAGAATTCATTTTCTATAAGTACAGTGTTTAAACTTGTTTTCTTGCAGGAGACCATTTGGGGAGGATGGTTGGACATGTGTCCATGTACCAGTTTAAACCACATCTGCAAAAATGAGTGAAAACCATGCAATCGAAATGGACTTGGTATGTCAAAATCAGTCATGATGGACGATGAACTTCCATGTTTTTCAATATTGAAGGTGCACACTGATAATGTAAAATGGTTTTATTTTAATTGATTCTTTTTTTTTAACTGATTATAAAATAAGCAGATGTTACTCAAACACATTATTTTGACGAGATTTAAGTGGATTCATATTGTAATCTATTTGATGGCTTTTTTTTTCTTCAGGCTTTTACAGCAGCCAAGCCCTACGGCTCTTCAAGAAGTATTGTGAGAAGAATAGCTACAAGTCTTCCTCTTAAACCTTGCCCCAGGGTGCATTTTCAGGTGAGGAGCTGCCACCAGTAGCTTTGGTAGCCTTGTCATTGAATTGCCTGTTATTATTTTTGTATTTAAGGATAAATATGTGTGTTATTCAAGTGGATTTACACCAATCTCTTATTCTGCCTGTCACACCCACATGACAAACCCTGGTCATCTTTCTCACCTCTGCCTGACACACACTGTTTACACTATGAACCATAAACACTGTTTTCATTGGCAGAGCAGATTTGTCTTATGATCGGATCACTGAATGTGCACCTACGAGCTGCACACTGTTAATAATTCACTCTCCTATTACCTTAATTTGGTGGAATGTTGTATTTGAAAACTTAATTTTCCTAACTTTTCTCTCTTCTTCTTCCCTGTTGCCTGTTTTTTCCCTTCTCTGTTTCCAGCTTCCCTAGCTCACTCTGAGGAATGCAGCATGTCTGCTTTAGGTCAGTTTGTACAGAAAGCTTCCTTAAGCGTAACTATTCTTGACTTTCGCCTTCTTCTGGTCCACCCTAGTTTTTAAATGCAGTGTTACATGACGTCTGCGAGTGTGTGTTCACCGAAATTCTTGTCTAAATGTGGAAGTCCTCCTTTCTTTCTGTGACAGCTTTATCCATACAGTGAGGATGCTGGTGTCCTCATTGGTGAAAGGAGGAGGAATGGATTTGTGGCCTCTCTGGCTGACATCGCCTGGATAGACAGAGATGAGGAGGATGATGAAGGCTACTCTAGCAACCCCAGGTGACACCAGCATACTATTTAACTACAGAACAGTCCAGAGCTATTGTGGGGAATAAAATCTGATTATCTGTAACAGGTCAGGCATGCAGGCGGGATTTGTGTTCCGAGCTCGCCAGCCTCATCCTCAGAGGAAGCCTTTACCTCGACAGAGGTCCCTACCAAGCCTACACGAGGGGACCAGGGACCCCCAGGCTTCATCTGTGGCCAATGATGAGGCCATACAAAAGATCAGCGTGCTGGAGACGGAACTGGCAAAACTGAGAGCTCAGATTGCTCAGATCGTGCTGGCTCAGGAAAGGGGCACGCAGCCAGGTACCTCTCACACGGTCCTCTAAATCCTATGAAAGTGTTCCATGAAAATCGATATTCACCTTCAGCAGGATAGTTTATAGCTGCAGCTTTAGTAGCAATCACAGCAAGGAATACAGCAGCGTTGACCCGACCGCTCTACAAGTCTCCTTTTTGTTCTAAAGCTGCTTTCGTTTTGGATCCTTTGGTTGAAGCCAAGTATTTCCTATCTATAGCTAGAGATCTTTTTTCCCTCCTGTCTTCCTTTTCAAACATTCAAAGATCTGCTCCCCTGAGAGAGACACACACACACACACACACACACATACACACACACACACCTCACATGATGTTGCCACCAACATGTTTGTGTTGTACAGTGTTTAGTGTCACATTAGGAAAAGAAAAAAAAATCTCCCACATGACCTTCAGAATCTCCCACATGACCTTCAGAATCTCCCACATGATTTTATGTGAATTGTAGAGAGGAATTACAAAATTAAGGAATTTTTGTGATAGCACTTTTATTGTTGCTCTACCTCTTATGGTTTACGTTTCCTCTGTAGTAACGCGCATCGTCCTCTAGGTGGCAGCAAAGATGTACATAAACAGATTAAAGATGAAAGTCTCTTTCCTTTGTTTTCCCGCAGCTGCTGCCTCAGGAGCACCTCCACCACCCCCTCCACCTGCTGGTTCCCTGCCTCCCCCACCACCGCCACCCCCCCCTCCTCCCCTACCACCTCCACCAGGTCTCCAGAGGACATTTTCTGCCATTGACTTGATAAAAGAGCGCAAAGCGAAAAGGGGCGACGGCCAGACAATTTTGGATTCAAAGCCGGCAGAAATCCCAAACATGCTTGACGTGCTAAAAGATATGAGCAAGGTCAAACTGCGGTCAGTCAAAAGGTAAGATTTTCACACATTACACCATGGGAGTTAGCCACATTCACTTACTGACACAACCCAAAATGTCTCGTTAACTGTATGTTTGACAGCCAACCTGCTGAGGGTGAAAGCAAAGCAAAGTCCAGTGAGCCGGTGGATGCTGCCGCCCTCATCGCCGAAGCCTTGAAACGCAAGTTTGCTCACCGCTATCGCCGTGACAGCGAGCGAGAAGAGGGGGAGGATTTCAAACTTCCCGTCCGAGACAGGAAACCTCAAACAGAAGCTCCTGCGGTAAGATTAACCTCCTGCGACTGTTGTTTTTTTCTTTTTTCTGAAGGTTGTTGGAGGGGGATGACGCACTCACCACTATCTGGTCTATTCCAGTTCGGACAGCACATGTTGAAACAGACTGGAAGAAGGAAGCTGACCTGAGCCAGCATCAGCTGTTTCAGTGGGGGGAATCACTCGGTAGACTTTGAGCGTTCTGTCTGAAGATTCCTTTTATCATCTCTTTTTGCACTTATATAAGTTATAATGCATAGGTTTTGTTCCCCAAGTTTGATACTTTTGTAGTTTAAGTTCTTTTAGTTCTGTTCATGGAGGCATGAAAACATTTTAACAGGACTAGTGCCGGTTGTCGTTGGATTCGTTGTTAAACATGTTGGGTGTTCCCTTTTTTTAAATATCGGTAAAAACTTTCTACAGGAGGAAGTGAGCACTTTCTTACCTGTGAATATTGAGCCGATGTTTGACTTGTAGACCTAATTTATTGCTAATAAAGGTTTTAAAGGACATGTAATTAAATACCAAAAGTTTTGAGCGTTAATTACATTTTCACTTAAAAAATAAAATGTGCATATGTAATTTTTTGTAGATTTAATTGACACTATTTATCACTATTGACCAAAGATCTGATCGATGCTCCTGACACTGCCAAATTCCTTTTTTTTAATTTTATGTTGAATTACAGAGGAATATACTGCACAGACTTGATCAGTTCTAGATTATTGAAGGTAACCATTCATGTGCAATGCTCCGCTCCTCCATTATTACCTCTAGAAGTTCACTAAAGATAGTAACAGTTTTTAATCACAGGCTTCTGCTGTTATCAGTATTTTGAAACGTACAAATGCCAGGCATCTGATTCTTTAACTGTCAAATCAAGCATCAAACTGGTATTTTGTTCAGAGTGCACGGTTTCACTTTGCTGCTTCATGTGGTTGCACGTGTCAATCAGGTCATCTACATGGAGTTTCTGGGGTTTTTTTGGAAAACTAATTTCTCAATAAAAGCTGCTGATATGCCATATTGCTTCCAGTCGCCTCTTTTGCGCATGAACCCAAGCTCATCCACACGCACGCGTTCATCCAGCAGACGCGCATTTGTCAACATTATGTTTTATTATTCAAAGTGTAACTGCAACAGGCATGTATCAAAAGTCAATACAGCAAAGCCTTTACAAAATCTGGCTCGACACTTAAGTCTCTCCAAAAAATGGCTGTTGCAACGAATTGTAAACAGTTTTTTTTGTTTTTTTTTAACTTTTTTTATCCAACAGTCTTACAGCACTTACAGCAAATTACAAATCAGCTAAAGTAAGAAAAGCACCTGTTATCTTTCAAAATTCCAAAACACATTTGTGCCACCGTACAGAATAGAAGGATACGAACCAAACAGAAATGGAATGTTCAAAGTCACTCCGCTTCGGGTTTTTCCACACCGAGGGGGGAAAAAACAAAAACAAGGACAGCAGAAGTTGTTCCTCACAACAGAAAGGCAAAGGGATCGGACAGTGCATTCAGAGACGGGCACGCCATGCACTTGATGGGAACAGGAGCTGGTTTGGTCACTTAGCATAGTTTATGCATAGTTGTAAGGCATCGGTCGAGCAGTCCTTAAGGTTGCATGTGGCTGAGAGACATTCTGCAGAGGGAGTCTCCTGCAGCAGATCCAGCCTCATGTCACCTGCAGTCCCCCCTCTCTCCACAAGAGGCGTCCAAAAACCCTGAGCAAGTCGAGTTGCGTGGAATTCCGGATTAAAATGCACGTGCAGCGATAGAGCGACATCTGGAAAGCGAAGCGCCTCTCCCCTTTTCCTTTTTGAGTCCTCCGCAGGGTCGTCAAAGAAACCAAGCCACACATCCGTCAAGGTGTGTGTGTGTGTGTGCGTGTGCGTGGGGGGGGGGGTGTTACTTATGGCATCTGGTGTGTCTGGATAAGGTTCTGCTCATGGCTTCAACAGTGGGATGACAGTTCAGACGAGTGGTTCTTTCACATCTGTGCTTCGAAGGCAAAACGTGGAGCCAACGTGATTTTGCTTCATTTTCAGAAAAAAAAACAAAAAAATAATCACAAAGCGGGAGAGAAATGAACAGGGAGATGCGTAAACAGTCTTCAGAGAGGCAGCAAAATGACCGGGCTTGTCACATTTGTTTTTTTTTTTCGTTTGTTTGTTTGTTTTCTTTTTTTACATAAGGAAGATTCGTCAATACAAAAGCAAAACTGCTTTGCTCAGGAGTCCTGGGAGGGTCTGAATACTCCGCTTGTCTCATCTTCAGTTCAGATCTTTCTTCAAATGGCACTTCAAAAATACCAAGAAAAAAAGTTCACTTTTTATACTGCTTTCCCCTTAAGATCCACCGACAAGTAGTGGTGTGTTCAGTCAGTAATGCCAACAAAACTACAGTGGACCAATAAATAAAGCAAATAAAAGAAAATACAGCAGTAGCCAAATGAGGTATCTATGTATTGCTCTATGCCAAAAAAGAGGAAATTAAAATTAAATAAATTAAATAAAATCAGTGGTTTATCAAGATGGGAGGCAAAAGCAACAGAAGGTATAAGTGTTAGCATCAGGTGGGGCTGGGGGGGTGATGGAGGCCCACCTGGCCACCAGTGTGTGGTGAGGGCCTGCGGCCAGCATCAGGGGGCTGAGGTGGGAGGGTGACGCGCTGACAGTCAGGTCCTCTGCTTCCCTGAGGTATTTCTTTGGAGCCGTTTCCTCTGCCGCCGTCTCCTCTGCGGGCGGCGGCGTCATCCACGCCGGCCACACTGGGCTCCGCCTCCTGTTCCTGCTGCAGGCCGCCCCAGCTGGCCTTGTTCAGCCCCATGTGGCCCAGCATGGTCTGGGACAGACATGTGTCGGAGAAACGGGCCCACTCTATGAACAGCGGCTCCGCCACGTACGTCATGAAGCCTAGAGGGACGTGAGAGGCGGCAGATGGAGACGAGGCGCGGAGATTCGTCACAAACCACAAAATAAATCTGAATTGAACAGAAATACTCACCTATTTGAATTTTCCCAACTGTGTTGGACTCCCTGTCACAAAGCGGGCTGACTTCAAGTTTGTGCTTCTTCTCGATATCACCTGAAATCAGAAAAATATAGAAAATAGGGACTATACTGTCGGCCAATCAGCAGTCAGAGGTTGACAGAGAAGCCCAGAGGCAGCAGCAGGAGGACGGGAAACAGGAAAAGATCACAACAGAGTGACGGTTTAAGCAAAAACCCACTTTGTGGCCAATCCAACAGTCTGTCAGGGCCTAAAATCTGTGCTTGTTGTTCCACCGCACAACAGTGTCGTGATTTGGAACAGATTTGGCGATTTGGAACATATTAGCAAACACCAAAAGTGGCAGCAGCAGCAGGGAAAAACCTCGATGAATGATATAAAAGCAGAAAAACAACCTTGTTGGAAGAACTCCGCGGTCACTTTCTCGCTCCACTGTTTGCTCAGCTCCCAGGGTCTGCAGGGGTTACAGATGTCCGCACACTTCAGGGCCATCTGGGGCACAACAGAGCGGAGTCAGCACAATTACGCATCGATCAGCTGACCGGGCCTGCGGCCGTGAGGAATTAGACCTGCAGCACAAAATGGCGGTGGCTGGCGTTGCTCAAGCACAGGTCCTCCTGGTCCAGGTGCATTCGGAACCTGGACAGGTACTCGTTCTGCCTGCTGATGTCTGTCGCCAGGATCAACGAGCCCAGGTCCACCTCCATGCTCCGGCTGGAGGCAAAGACAAAACAGTCTGAGCGCCGCGTGTTTTCCTTTCACAGCATCTGCTTGGGTGTGTGTGTGTGTGTGTGTGTGTGTGGCAGTTCTGGATGAGTGTCAGCCTGACCTGTCCGCAGCAGGCAGATGGGAGAACAGCCCAGTCTCTCGGAGCAACCCGACCGCAGACTTCCAGTGGTGGTTTTCCAAAACTGAGGTATTCTGCGTGTTAAATCAAGGCTTGTTAGACGTGCGGCGTGCGCAGCGGGACCCCTGTGCGCTTTTAACGGCTCTGGAGGTTTACCCTGTAGAGGGCAGCGAGATAGTGGTCGGTCTTGATGAGGAAAGGCTGGTTGACCCCAGGATGGTCCAGATCGTGTGTGGCGGCTGCCAACAACCCCAGCAGGATGTCACAGGAGGTCAGAGACCGTGACAGCTGCGACCAAAGCGAGAAAACACAAGAATTAAAGGACACTTTTATTTTACCAACTATCTTAAAGTGACTTCCATTTCGACGTACCATTGGTTCCTGCAAAAAGCAGTACATGGCCTGCGTGACATCTGCAGCGTGGACAGCGTTGTGGTAGGGGTTGTCGCTGTGGTAGTCCTCCTGGACCAGCACTAGGAACCTCCAGAGTTTGACCATGTCCAACTGGAAAAGCTCGACCAGGCCATACTGGTTCAGCAGGTGAAAGGTGAGGGTGATCAGGCTGTTTCCTAAAAAAGAACCAATCACAGGTGGACAAATCTGCATCCGTTTCTGCTGCAGAATAAAGAGCTGTGTGTTGTTACTATATCTGCTGTGTCAGCTGATGGCCAATAGGTGGCACTGTTGACAGCACACTAGATAGGCTGGCGAAGCCGCGTTATTTCTCTTCTTTACTGAGGTCTTTCCACCATATTTGACTCACCATTTGTCAACTTATCGAAGAGGAAAATGTCAAAATTCCAGTTTCCAACTTTTTTCAGCAAGCACTGCAAGACAGGGAGTGTGAGAGTGAGCCTCGCGGACCCGAAACAAGGTGCTGTAAGGAAGTTGTTGTGCGGCAGATGGGGGGGTCGTACTCGGGCCTGTCCAGTGTAGTCTTCGTCCAGCATGTGGAGCGGGATCTGCTGGGGGAGGCCCCTCAGCAGACGGGACGAGTGCAGGTACCTCTGGAAGCTGAGCAGCCTGTGGACCCGTCTCTCCGGAGCGTCGCTGTCCGCCGCGGACCCACATCCGAGCCGTGCTGCGCGGAGGCACGAACGGACATGACGTCACTAAAGCTGCCGGGGTTCTTTGGCTTTATTTGAACGAGGGGTTGCGCAAACTCTGTTGGGATCTGACGCCAACAGGGAGACATACAAACAGTCGCCGCTGACACAGCTGCTGAGCCTTTCATCTAGGATCACGCTGCAGACGCGCTTTGTCAGTGGGCTCTCTCTAACCCCCCCAACACACACACACACACACACACACACAAAAGAACTGTTTGACTTACTCGCGGCTGCAGTCTGGACACACACACGAGTGCAAGTGGTTAAATTCTAACACACCTGCTCATAAAGCCTTAATTAAAAGACACAGACACACACACTGCGGACACACCCTGATGTTAAGCGGGTTTTTTTGCATGAAGGCAGCGTGTAAATGTTACCAAACTCACCGTGAAGCGTTCGGAAGTCGATGCACAGGTACTGGTGGGAGCTCCTTTGTTCCGGTTCAAATCCCACCTGACTTCTCACTCTCACATCTCCTGGAAGAAATTAGCACTTATTTCCTCAAGATTCACGGTGCACTCAAGAGACTGTGTCTGGCTTTGCTGGGCCGGATACCAGTTTTTCATTTGGGGGAAACTTTCTTTCATAAATCCATCCACAGTGGGCTTTTCCACTTTTAAAAAAAGGATAATTATATAAGTTTCCCAGCTGTTGTCAGCTGTTAGCATGCAAACTTCTGCGAGTCGCTTCAAAATTCAGAAAATGTTGTCAACAGAAATAATGTCAACAGCTGCTTTTTTCATTCCAGTTAGATTAAAGTGGCTCTTACACACATGATCAGGTACATTTGTGACATTTGGTTGTCGTTGCCAACAACAGCTTAGCTAATTCTTGAAAGTTGTGGTATAATTTTCCACCATTTTGGCAACCAATTGATTGTGTGAATGCCGACTGACCGCCCAGCCTATAAAACAGACATACCCTCACTCCAAGAAGAGAAACAAAAAATAAGAGGCAGATTAATCAATCAAAACATGGAAGCATGCAGCGCCATGTCAGGACAGTCTGTGCTACGATTAGTCGCCTGCGGTTCATCTACGGCTGTTTCAGGGAGCCAGAGGGACGGACTCCAGCAGAGCGAGGCGGCGGGATGCTGCTACGGCGCTAACGTGGATGCAGGAGGATGCTGGCGTGGCGTTCCAGGCAAGGGTCTATATGCAGCAAGGCTCCCGGTGGCGGTACAGAGTAGGCGTGTAGGAGCGGTGCACGTTTCCAGCATGGCACGTCTGATTGTCGTGCAGTAAAGTGTAAAACGCAGCAGTCACACAGATGTGCACCCCCCCCCCCCACCAGCATGTTACTTACTTGCCAGCAGCTGTTTGAACACTATACAAGCCCCTATCAAAATATCAGAAACTAGGAATTACAATTCAACACAGAATCTGGAATAAATTGGGGATTGAAGACAAAGCAGAGGCACACAAAACACAACTGACCATGAAAGCCTTAAATCCGTGTCCGTGTCTGGCGAGCCGTGCGCTGCGGCCCAGCATGTGCGCCGCTGCGATTAGTGCGGTTCTTAAGTCAGAGGGGCCACGTTTCCCCCGCCGTGCATTAGCGCTGTTGCTCCGGGACGAATGTAGGTCATGTCATTATAACTGATGCGGCAAAAGCGCGGAGTCCTCCCGTTTGAAGGCGTGGCAGCGTTACCGTGGCCGGCTGGCTGGAGCCTGATCCGGCCGCCTGCATTAGCGAGCCTCGCCTAAATCTGGAGATGCGGGTGTTGTGCGTCAGCGGTGCACGCGGACTCCATCACGCTCCATCATTACAGGGCTAAACCTCCTTTAGCCAGCTCAGAATTGCGGCTGTGACGGGACGCACGTAACGGCGGTCTGCCAAATTTGTGATTTGAGTGGTTTTAGATGCTGAATTAAGGCGGCAGACGACGCTAACAGTGGCACATCTGAGCGTCGTCCTGCAGTGGATCTAATCTCACCATTACCCCCAATAACCTCATTGATGGGAAAGCTGATGTAGCTGCTTCCTCGATGCACTTCGCTTCATCTGCCTGGAAGAGCTGCAGGCTCTCCATCCTCTCAGCCGTTTTCTAAACTGCTTATCCTGCTGGGGTCACTGAGGGCAACAACTGGACAAAACACGGTGTGAACTGGGGAACGGGGGCAGCGCCAGCAAAGCCCCGGTCCACTGACTCACACGAATCCGATCAAACGGCGCCCAGCCTCACTCTATTCTGATTGAGAGATTACGGCAGGAGCAGGGATTGAGCTGACAGTAATCTCAACGCCATTTCGCTTCTCGCTGCATTTTAAGCCGCCCCGAAATTAAGAAATGAACTTAAGCGGAGACGTCCCAATCTGGAAAGCATGTGCGTGTGTGGATGGTGTGTGTGTGTGTGTGTGTGTAAGCCTGTGTGTTGGTAGGAAAATACTTACCTAGCATGCGAATGTAGAGCGCCGTCTGATCAGAGCTGTCATAGGAGATGGCTCCCCGTCTCTAATGGAACAGAGGAAACATTATCAGTGAACCAGCTCTAATTCGTACAAAACATCATGCAATAATTTAAAGGTGTGTGTTTGTTTTTCCTCATGTGCGCGGCTCCGACTGCAGCCCACAGTTAGATGTAAATATGTTGAGGTCGGGGCGAGGGATTGAGTTACAGCGGACAGACGACTGGAAAAATAAACGCAGGCCAGTGTAAAGGCCTCACAAATATAGCTGCACATCCCTGTGTGTGTGTGTGTGTGTGTGTGAACAGTAAACACTGATAAACATGTTCCAGCTCCATATCACCCAGCCTGATACGACACTTACACCAGACTCTTATCAGTCATGTGAGAAATGCACGTGTTGTCGCCGCATACACACACACTCTCCTGTAAATATTAATCATGTGTGCTCCCTCCCTACACACACACACTCACACACACACCACCTTTCAGTGTTTGTTGCTGAAAGTTGGACAGTTTACTGTAAAATTAGCATACGTGACGTCTGTTTAAGAGAATCTCGCTGGCAATAAAGCGATTTGCCCAACAAAGTTGCAGCTGAGATCCATCGCTGTTGCTGATCTTGTAACCAGGAAAAAAAAGGAGGTCGGCACGTTTTGATAACCCAGGATGGCAACTAAAATACGGCTGACGCTGACACACTGAGAAGTTTTCTGTTTGCTCTCTAAATACGAGAAAAATACCACGATTATCTAAACAAGCTGGCAAATTTGAAAGCTTCTGCTCCGGCGCCTGCTCAGTTTAACCTCTTCACTGTCGAGGAATATCGAGGGCTGCTAGCTTTTTTTAACTGATCGTATAGTTCTTTGTGGTAGTTCTGTGGGTTGCTATGGAGATGAGTCATGTTCCCTCAGGAAGTTGCCACAAGTAACAAGCATCAGTTGTAGAAGAGTTTGGAACACATCGTCTCTCCTGTACCGCAACAAAAAAACCTGTTGTTTTCCACTTTTTCTTCCTGTAATTTGCGCCATTTGTTGCAGATTTATACTGTTACAACAGCTAATGCTAGCTGTTGCTGTAGGACTGTGGTAGCTGCGTACTCGTCACGTCTACACACAGCTGCTCAGGGTCACACTCAGCCGCAGTCTCCAACTGACCACGACGCTAGTGATTTCATCCTGGGGATTATTGTGACAGACACAAACGCACAACATCATCATCCTGATGATGACAGCGGCTAATATTTTACCGGCTAGCAAACAGCTCGGCTCGGGGTGGGTAATCTGCAAAGCTGTATTTTAGTGTCAACAAGGCCTCTGTGTTTACACACAGCACCAGCGGCTAGTGTGAATATTATAGATCTTCCATCTAGCAGCAGGCAGAGAGTGTGCGAATGTGTGTGTGTGTGTGTGTGTGTGTGCTGCAAAACGTTCAGGGGGGGTGATAGCCGTTGTAACATGCGTGGGAACTGTATGGCCTCATGGTGGGAATGGAAGATTGAACAGAAGTGTGGATACATACCCAAACAAACCTTTCAGCCACAGCATGCATGCACGCACGCACACACACACACACACACGCGCACACACACTCACCACCAGACACCAGTTGGCACTCCAGTCAACACTGCCATGTGCTCCAGTGGGAGCTGGTGAGAAGGTGGCAGTGAAAACACTTTTTCAATGTCATAAAGTCACGTTTTACCCTTGAAATGACTTGACCACATCACACAAAACACACACACACACACACACACACACACACACTTCTGACATGAGCCCATTTTTGTGTTTAAGCTTCTCTGTTAAATGTGTGCAGAATCAAAGCAGAGGGTGCAATAACGGATATTAAAAGACATGATTTAATGTCACAGGTGTGCACGGAATTCATTAAAGACAACAACATACTTTGTCCTTCAGGTTCCTTCAGGTTATTGAACTTCCAGTTTTGTCATTTTTTTTCTCTTGGGAGGTTAAAAATCCGCAATATGCTGGCACTAACAAAAAATGTTCAATTTTAAATGCACATAATTTTACGCAGCTTTCCTCTAAACCCGGTTAGTTTTCATTAAGTTTAACAGGAAGTGTATGGTCAGAGAAAAAGCACATTATGTTAAAAACAGAGCCTGACTTTCAGGCTCTTCTTGGAAATCATGGACCATGTGTCCCTCCAGACAAAGAACAGGACTGTCCAGTTTTCTGGGTAGCAGTTCAAACCCTACCAGCAAACACCGCCGGGCTGGAGACTATTTAGTAACGACGTTAAACAGCGCTGACAACCTGCTGGGATTAAAATCTTTATTGTTAATCCACCAACGGAGGGCAATAATAATGGTTTCAGTCCATCTCCTGCTAAAAAAAAACAACCTAGAAACCCATTTACATCTGTTTGAAGTTTTAGTGCCACCTCAGCTGAAGCACAGCTCTTATTTTGGGCAGAAATAAAAGATCACATCTGTTTTGGATGCCTGGAAGTGAGGCCAGTTAGCGGACGGGGTGCATCTAATTCAGTTTTGTTTGGACTTTCCTGCTAGCGCAACAGTTCGCACACTGTGCTCCTTGCCATCCCACGTGAGCTCAAAGGCAGGTTTTACATACGGCCCTCTTATCTCGCCTCTCGGGGTCAGTTTACAAGGTCAGGGGGTCGCCTGATGTCAAAACATTTCGCTGGGTGAGGTTTACTGCTCGCCATTCCGTGACAGCTGCGATTAAATAGACGCTAACAGCATCGCAGGGGTTCAGAAACCTGGACTCGAGTGATTTTCTGCAAGTGCAGGTATATTGAGCAATCGCTGTGGTCGCTGCTAGCCGCAGCCTTATTGTCAGCGCGTGTTTGCTAAAGCAAACAGATGTGTGTGTGCGTGTGTGTGCGTGTGTGTGAAATCACAACACAAGCCGAGACTCTACAATCCGAATTCCAAACAGCCTTATCAAACGCGCTCCCTTCGTCACTGCGCCATTGTGTTCGTGCCGATATCGCAGCCTGACGTCATCTGAATGGCATCTGAGCGTCCGTGCGCTCCACCACGCTCTCACACCAGCCCGGGACGGCCGATCGGCGCCGAGCAGAGGAAAACAACGAAGCCGGGAGGGGTCCCTAGAAACCAGGCGGCGCGTGCGCACGTGTGCCATACGCACGCACAAACTGTGACGTTAACGAGGGACTGCAGGCTTGCTGCTGAGTTACGGCCTTTGCAGTTCTCTGCCGTGCGGGACGCCGCATTCCAGTAACTGAGTGCTAGGCCATAAACGCATTGGACTGAGCCGCTACGCGCGAGGGCATGTGTGCGCACGTGTGTGTGCGCGCGCGTGTGTGTGTGTGTGTGTGTGTGTGTTAGCTGAAAGCTAACAGTGATGATTCAAGCCTGAAGAGTGCACCTTTAATTGAATTGGAAACATGATCCCTGGGTTCCAGTGACCTATCTCAAACAGATTAACGCTCCCTTTGGAAGCTTTAACTGCCCCAGGAGGGAGAACGCGACCTCCACATGGCGTCACCCTGCGCTCCCGTGCACAATAATCACAGATACCTGCGGAGGACAGGTTTACTGTCGTTACGGGCTCATTCCTTGCATCTGTGAGTGTGTGGTAAACATTGGTAATGTTCAGCCAGACATTGTCTTGGTTACTGTCAACGTGTGGAATTGCACTTCCCCCGCCGAATGCACTGGACGCCACGGGACAAAAACAGAAGGGTCACATGATGAGAGGGGGCCCCTTGCAGAGACAGACAGAGAGAGAGAGAGAAGGTGCGTGTGTTTAAATAAAGACACGGCTCAGGGTTTATTAGCTTGATTACTGACGACCTGTCATCAGTGGCGCACGTTTGGGTGCAGCTTTGCAGTAGGGAGGGGGTTAAAAAGTCATCTTTGTGAAGGGTTATGAAACACAACGGTCTCAGCAGCTCCTCCAGCATTCTTACCACATCCTGAAAGTATGTCAAAGCGATTGCAACGTGCAAAAAAAAGAGAGAGAGAATTAGAATCGCGTCTTTTCAAATCAACAAAGTAGGTCCCTCCGAAGCAGCAGTTGTATTCTCTTATCAGGCTCTGCGCAGAAACATCCATAATGTGGTTAAAACGGCCGCGCTATCTCCTCCCTTCCTTACGCACATGCCTATCATCATCTCCCGGCCCCGAATATCTGATCTTGGGTCAGCGGCCGACATACACTTGATGCAATCACCGCCTCTGATACGGAAGGACTCAACCGCCAGCAAGTCGTTTGCATCCCGTTATCGCTATACGTCATGTGATCGCTCGATCTGATCAATACTCAGCATCTGTTTATCGATCTGTTGGTTTCTTCCCTGTTGTGAAAAGTCAGTCAGCCAAACAGGAAACGCGTTTTTCTGTTTTTGCTCCGTGCGTGAGGCCGAGCTGGGCTTCTCGTGCAAGCACACAGAACGCCTTCTGTGGTTGCAATGGGAATCACGGGTCTCTGCCGTCAGAGGGGAACCAGCGCGCTTCACCGTGCAAAAACTTTTTCAAAACATGTTCCGCATCGGTTCCGGGGATCTGCACGCCAGCCGTAGAAAATAATGAAGCGCTGTGATGCAGGACCAGGGCCGTTTACGTCTTCAACACCTCTTCAGTGGCATATTTTCACCCGTTTTATGCATTCCTCGAGCACAGAGTGACTTATTCTTCGCTCTCCTCTGCTTACAAGAGAAAATGTCTTCATCTGCGCAGGGTGGGGGGGGGCCGTGGAGAATGGGGGGGGG
>BJFM01008826.1:695-30436 GCA_016586285.1 Arothron firmamentum
AAAAATAAAAAAAATCACATCAACACAGAGAAGAGATTGAAGGGATTAGGAATGAAAACCGCACTGAAGCTCGCCAGACTCTTCATAAACTGAAGCTGGGTCACTGTGAAGTGACACAGCAATAATATCAAATGCCCATAAAACGTTCCCTTCGCTGTACCGTAGTTTTCATTAAAGCACTCCAACCCCTGATAGAGGGTCAGTATTCGATAGAGATGACATCGTGAAATGAGTTTAGTTTCCTCTAAGGTTGAAATCCTCCCCCAGGTTGGACCGTGACTCATACCAGATTAGGCTTTTGTTCAGGTGGAGGTACGGTAGAGCACCATTCGCCAGAGGAGATATGAATACAAACTTATCACACCTTGCAAACGTCACGCCACCTTTGGATCCATCTTAACTCAGACCTTTCAGACACTGGGCTGTTTCTGGGCTGTTTTATAACTTCTGCACTTGTTTAATGAGAAATCATTGCACCGTCATTATTACCGTTTGGAAATCTTGTTATGAAATGTGTTGGCCCCGGGGAGATTGAAACATGCTCGGTGTTTGGAGGAAGAGGCTCGTCCATTGTAGAGCCCCACTAATGCAATTAGCGATGGATTAAGCTTACACAACATGCACAAGGGTTGATTAAGGTTCAGTACAATGCGTAAACACTACAAAACTTACTGCAACCTGCAGAATTTTATCTTATATTATACTACACTGTGTTATATCATGTTATAGCTGAATCATCTCTGAAATGATTCATTCAGGGACAATTAAACTTATAGTTTGCAGAGTTGTTTGTTCTGTCACATTTCTTAAGTAATTATTATCTGTTTTCTGTCTGTAAATAAATCCTATTTAACTGATTATTACATTCCAATAATGAAATTAACTGACTTCTAACTGGACACAAGGCTGGCAGAAAGAATTGATTTACAGATTAAACAAATACAATGAATCCACACATCTCTGGATAAGCTTTCTATTGCTGTAGGATTGACATTTATTAAAGGGTGAATTAATGGAGCCGTGATAATCCCACATGCAGGGCATGTAATCCACCTCCGGAAGGAATAACACAGTCTCAATTCTAGAATTTCTTGTTAATTCACTTGTGGCTTTAGCATCAAAATGGGGCATGAAAACCATGTGAGACTTCTTGTTACAGAGGGAGCTAGATGTGTTGCATCAGGGGAAAAAACCTAAAAACCCTGAGATTCTGTTGTCCACACATGCACAACAGCACCACAGAAATGCAAATAATGTAAGTGTATACACATAATGCAGAAGACAGGATTCATGGCGAGCATGGCCTTCAACTCACCCCTGAGCCAACGTAACAGGAAGTGGTCATGCTGTGCAGGAAGTTGAGGAAGAATGTCTTGTATCCTCTGTCGAAACTATGGAAACGGTGAAGGGACAAGTGATTGATATGTATCAGAGGCATCTATAACCAAACTGATAGGACACGTTCAGTTCTGACCCTGGAAGTAACAATCGAACAAAACTGAGCTTTTTTTAGCATCTACAGTTTCACTCTTTCATCTCAGATTAGTGGGTTTCATTTCCTAAACTGGCTGAAACATGTGATCTAGTGATTAATTATCTTATAGACTAAGGGAAGCAACAATTGTATTTAAGATGACTTGTTCACGAATATAGAACCTGTGCCATCAATGGCTTATTGGTGGTTCTTTCATTTATACATCAGAAATGTGTCTTTCTTGACATTCGACCTTTGAAAACCTGAACACGGTCTTCTTCCTGGATGCTTGCTTATGATTTTATCTTATTTTTAAAGTTGTTGCAGGGTTCTCTCTCAAAATTATACACGAGATTCAGTTACACATCAGTTAAACAGATAAGGGAAGAAATGCTTTATAAATCAGTTAGGCTTAGCCCCAGTTAACCGGTTGACGTTCGAAAATATGGAATAATAAAAAAAATATTTTGATGCATATTATTGCACCAAAATGCCAGCTCATGTACCTGCTCCAGTGCTTCAGCCTGTTTAGGACTCAGATCTCCAACTCTTCCGCTCATGTCTCCGATCAGAGGATGCAGAATTAATAGTGGGTTTCTGCAGGGAAGGTGTAACAGACACGCCGTCAGAAGAGGAGGAAAGCGCGGTCTCTGTCACCGACAGGAAGGTTTCTGTATCTGGCACCTCCCGTGATGCTCACTGACAGCTTGAGGATCCTGCTACTGCACTGTCAGGTGCCTCCTCCCGAGGAAAAAAAAAACAAAAAAAAAACAAAGTAAACACGCGTGACGCGCAGGAGCGCAGAGATCTCATCCAACCAGCTCCTTCTGGAAAAGATGCTAAAATGACAGGAGGATCACTCGGTGCTAGAAAGAGGAACTGCAGACTGAAGCCACGCCCATTTCGTAAAACGTCCAATACCTTCAGCCCAGTATCCTAACACAATACAATATTAGCATGTTTTTTTTAAATTTTATTATTGATTATAAATCGACGGTCTTTGATTATCCAAAATATAATATTTGGTTGTGAATATGTAGTCATTTATTCCAGATGTAAAGACATTGCTACCATTCTGTGTGAACACTGTGTCTAACACGGTGTCCTTGAGTTTAGTAATCATTTTAATTCTCTTTTAAAAAGCGAAAAGGAAATGTTCATCGTAACTCTCCGGTTGTACATCTCTGGTTAAAACAACAACAACAACAACAACAACAACAACAACAACAACAACAACAACCAAACCCCTGTACATTAATATATTAGAAAAGCACTGGAGCGCAGTCCTCCGCCCAGCAGGCATTTGGAGAGATATCTGGGTTGTCTTCCTTTGATGGAGTTGTTAAACTTAAGAATATTTGCACGCATAACCAGTACCAGGAAAATATACAGACCCGTGGCTGTTGAACAGGCACAGAAATCCGGTGCATCATCAAAATTTAATATCTGGGATTTGGTCCAATATCGACATTTCTTGAAAACTTCATTAAAATTCGTTTCTAACTTTTTGAGTTATTTTGCTAACAATCAGGCAAACAAATGCTGGCTGTCACATATATTATTTTAACAAAAATTGCATTATTCTTCGTGGCTGGTAAATGGGCATTTTAGATTTCATAACTGGTATGTTGTGCATTTCAAGTGCAGTTTGTAGTCAAGATAATTATCCCACGACCTTTTCCGGTTGGAGCCGGAAGCTTCTTCAGCTTGTTTACGTTCAGGGTCAAGCTGGCTTTGCTAATTGGCGACCAAAATTGTTAACGATGCATAGAAATTAATGATTACAATGTAGTTTTTTTTGTTAATGTTTTGACCACTTGCCAGGTGCATTTTGTCAGTGTTACTGTTTGGAATATGTCTTCAACGCAGGGCTTATGTCTTCTGTGGGTAAGGTTATCGCTTCTACTGCTGCGGTGTCCGGGGCTAACGTTACTGCTGCTGGAGGCAGAGGAGGTCGCTCTGGTGGAGGTTTATCTGGAACAGCGTTCCGATGTCAGTGCCTTGCTGCATGGAGAAGTGGTGGAAACCAGCAAGGACAGCAACAGTATCGACCATCAAGACTACGACAGAGAAACGCTGGAGGGAGAGCTGGTCCTGGTCAGTGTGTCCAATTTGGAACCTGTTCTGTTGTTATTCATGATGTTAATTGAACAGTATCCCGTGTGAAATTGAGAAAATTGTTGAAGAGTGAGATGGTGGTGATGTGTAAGGAATACTTGAGGTGCTACATCAGGTATTTTCTTTCCTCAGGTTCAGGATAAAGAAATACAGCCTGGCAGAGAAAAAGGAGAGGATGGTGGGAAAGATCAGGAGCCATGGATTGGGGTAGTTCCCGTGGATATGGATGACAGCAAAGCATCCACAGGAAACCAGGAGTCCTTCACTGATACAATGGTCAATAAAGTAAGACAGCCAATTGAGCTTGAATCAGGGGATTAATGTTGTGCATAGTGGCATGTACAACCTGCAAAAACATCCTCTCTGTTAAAGATGAAGCGAGCACTGGTCCTTGGAGCATCTGCGCTGATCATCCTGGCTCTCAACCAAAACACCATTAGTGAGGTAATAGTCCACATGTTCAACCTCTTATTCTCTTAACTGAAGCCATTAGACTCTAATTTTACCTTTTTCTGCTGTAGATGGATCTGTCTCAAGTATTGTCCAAACCTATTATTGTGATTCAGACATCTGAAAATGTCACCAAGCTGATTGGAGCCCTGCTAAGGTACAGGACTTGTGCTTTAATATTTTAATGTAATATTTTCACTTGTTGTTAGCACAGTGTCTTCAAGCAAGAATTTTCTTTGTTCAATTCAGCTAATGCCTCACTTGCTTGCTTACTTGCGTGCAGACAACAAACTTTTAAGATGGATCTATACAGCTGGAAAAGTTGACATCAGAAACAAATTTTCCAAAAGAATGGAACACTGGTTTGACTTGACTTGCTTTATTTTATTTATTTCCAAGGGGAAATTCCTCTTCTCTGACTGTACATTTACACAGAAAATATCTCATCATGGTTTCCACACATTTTATAGATCTATAAAAACATACAAATGCATATGACTATGTAGGGTCACTAGTCAAAAAACACTTCACAAAATGAAAGAATAAACACTGGAGAGAATTATGCCGAACAATATGCAATGAAATTAATAAACATAGATCAGGCAAAGATGAATTCAGTGAAACCTGTCCAAAGAAACTTTTTCCAGCTGTTATCCAGGAGACATTGAGCATGAATGGAGGTGACTGAAGTTTAATTTAATTTGGTCAGTGGTTTTTTTTTTGTTTTTTTTTAAATGTATATAAGGAACAAAGACGGATTTAATTGCACGAAGGATTGTCTCTACAGGGGTCTTCAAGCAACAGCAAAAATCACATACAAAACGATCCTGCAGGAGAACCTGGTGAGGCCCTGATTTTTGCTCGTGTTTTGGCTCCCTCTGGTGGCTGTGAGCTGACAGTGACTGCTGTTGTGTGTCTGAGCAGGGAGCCACGCTCACGCTGTGGTCCAGCTGTGGTCGATCGAGAGGAGGTCGCTACGGAGAGTGGCAGGGCGTCATCTGCACGGGAGAGACCAACTCGCCGGTCCAGGTGGAGAAGGAGCAGCAAGAAGCCGCCATGTTCTGGTGTTGCGTTCTGGACCAGATGACGGAGTCTGATGATAAAGTTGTGTTGCTCCTGTCTGTGTGTTTGTAGAAGTATCTGCAGCAGCTGTGGGACACCGTCCTCCTCGTGGCTCTGATCCTCAGCACCGGCGTCATCGTTCAGGCTCGCTGGCAGCACCAGGGCCACCAGCTGAACGATGACCTTGAGCTACAGGTGATATTTTAGCTCGTCTTACCTGCTTTTTTTGAAACAGTATCTGTTTGAAGTGTATGAAGGTCATCTACAAGCAGTTAACGACAGTTAACTAAGCCTAACTCCAACATCTGAGTTATTCTGCTCTTCTATTGTCCTCAGCTTCTTCCTAAACAGGACATCCTCAAGAAATTGTCGTCCCTCAAAACCAAAAGGTATCGTCAGCCCAAACTATGGCGTGACTCATCCCAGCCCATCGAGGCGGACAACTGCGCAGTCTGTCTGGAACCGTTCCACAACAACCAGGTTAGCTATTGCTGCTGAATTAGATGTGAATGCTGCTCCACAAGGGTGAGTCTGCCTGGATTTACTGTACATTGTTGTTGTGTCCTTGTTGTCTCAGTGTCTGCGGGTGCTGCCGTGTCTTCACGAGTACCACAGAGAGTGTGTGGACCCCTGGCTGCTTCTGCAGCACACCTGTCCTCTGTGCAAACGTAGCATTTTCAGTGAGTTTAAGCAGTCCACTCAAGTTCTGTTTACATCCCATAGCAGCAAGAGGCAGCGATTTTAATTCAGACTTTCTCTAATCCCCTCCAGGCAGCGTCTGCAAAGACAGTTAACACTGGCCTCAGCTTGCTCTGCTGCTGCTGCTGCTCTCCTTGGACGTCCCTCCTCACCAGTTGCCCTCGCTTGTTACCTCAGACGTCTGGATTCATGCAGAGGACTATGGGAGCGAAACTAAATGACCGCCTGACTGCAGCTGGACTGTACTGGAGCCCAGTTTTAATGTCTGATGTTCAGGTTAGTGTTCCAAATATCACATATTCAGTCACACTGTAAACACACTGTGGTGTGTTACTGTACTGGAGGGTTCCTTTTTTTTCCCTGGTTACTTGACTAATGTTGAGATAATGTGATGCAGCATAAGGGCGTTTATACCCTTCACCTGGGGTTTTTACATATTGACAATACTCACCTACGTTTAAATGACAAAGGAACATCGAATATTACTTCCTTTATGCTTTTAAATATAAGAGTCCAAACTGATGAAATCGTCAGCTATATCAGACTAGTACAACTAGTACAACAGTTTAAATAGGTTCTCCAGTCTACAGACGTGGCGAGTTAGCACTTGTGCACTACTAACTGAAAGCATAAACACTCCTTATTTATCTTTTAAAACCTGTGTGTTTACAGTAGTTGCTTTAGCTGAATTTGCAGCGTTTTACATGTTAAACAGCTTGATTTCCCCTCAGATTCAACATTTGGCAAATTAGATTTATTCACCTTATTTCCTCAGATGGTTGCTGGGTAGCTAATCACTGTAGTTCTTTAAACAACAGATTATAAACAGATGGACGGGTTTTGTTCTTCTGAAGTGACTCTTGAAAGAGACTATTTGGAGCTCTAAACAAAGCGAGATTTTCCAGCTAAATAACAAGCTGATTGGTTAAGCACTAGTTATGACGTGAAAATAATCGAAAAAACCCCACATCTATTTAAAAAGGCATTCGACAAAAACAAACCAGTCTAGTGTGTAAATACTGTTAACAATAAACCGCATTCAAAGATATCAAACTATTATCATTGTATTTATTTGGTGTGCTCTCCAATGTCACTGCAAAAACTCATTTTGACCAAAAAAAAGAGATGGATTAGCTCTTTTTAAAGAACCATGAGAATGTGAAACAAAACCTCTCTGAAGAGAACTTCACACTAGCTTTTATAACTAACTTTTTTATGCAGGTTGCAAAATGGCAGTGTGAGCTGTGATGGTGTCACATGCATGTATATACCATGTGGGCACTGTTCACGTAGGCTCTGTGTACACAATGTGTAATAAACCACCATGGCCTGTCAACATCAATAAGTGCAGCCTGTCCCAACCCCGACACTTGCATTTATTACTGTGTTGTCTGTTCATTGCAATGATGTCAAAGATCAGTTACTGAGCTATGTTAAACTGATTTGTTACATTGGAAAAATAAACATCTCCTTCTTTGTACTCAAACTTGATACCACATCGACTTCATCTCAGCGAGTTGCTCAGCAACTTTTGACCATTCTGGAATAATGTAGCTGTTATATAAAATGAGTGCCATAGTCGATCAGGAACATCTGGCTCTCACATTCACAACCTTCATCCCCCACATTAAACTATGGTCCTGGTTTTTGTTGTCCCTCCTAAACGTCATCTTTCTGTTTTCAGCAGCAGGCAGAGTCATTCTGCTCTGGTCAGGTAGGAATCAGGCCCTTGTTCCTCTTTCTGTCAGCCATTGTACGACGATTGTGGTTGGACACACGGCTCTTGTTGGCCTCCTTTTTGCGCCGGTCTAGTACCGTCTCCAGGGTTTGGCCTTGGCCTTTAGCTTTGCCCACCACATTACTGGGACGCTCCGGTCGGAAACTGGAGGACAGGGGGAAAAATGTGGTATCACAGGAAGCCGTACATCTGGAGTTGAAAAGTGATGTTTCTCTGCCACCTGGTCAACGCTGAATTTACAAAGACAGAAGATGGGGTAAATACAAATGGAATTTTGAATTTACCCCTTCCTTTGCTGCATGGCAGCTCTTCTAGCTTCAGCTCTTTCTCTCAGCAAAGCTGGATCCTGCACAAACTGGTCCCTGTTTATATTATTCTGAAACAAAAATAACGAATTAGGAAACATGTCTGGGGCCCTTAAATTAAAATAGAATTAACAAATAGAAACATCACTGCAAAATTAATTCCTAACAGTAAATATGTGCAGCTTTGAAAAGACTGAAGAAGACTGATTTTTTTGTTTAGTGACATCAGTACCGGTATAGGCTCCTCTTCTTCTTCCTCTTCATCATCCTCTACCTGGTATTCTTTCCTCAGTACCCGAGGCACCGTGAATGGCCTGTAGAACACCAGAAGTGAGAGGTATAAGGTGCAGTGATGGGTTCTTTTCAGGTTCTGCTGCACTTATGTCGACCAAGACAACAGAATTAGAGCTGTAACTTACCTGCGGTTCAGCAAACTGTCTCCGTCCAGGTCGTTAGCGCCAACTTGGTTCATGTCATAGGTGTCATCGTACTCGTCGTCATAGTCGTCCAGGCCGTAAGCGGCTGCGCTTTCACCGGGTTCAATGACAATCTCGTCCACCACCGTGTCGTAGGTCTGATAACGAGCTTTCTGCTCTGCCACATGCTGCTTGTCATTTAGCATCTCTTGAGCACTTAAGCCTTTCCTAAGTGGGAGAAACCAGCAAGATCTTAAACACAGAGAAGCAGCACTGACGTATTTAGAATCTACTGAGAAAGCAGAGTTGAAATGATTATAAATTAAGCAAAAGTCTGTATAATAGATAGATAGATAGATAGATAGATAGATAGATAGATAGATAGATAGATAGATAGATAGATAGATAGATAGAAACTTTATTCATCTCTCAGGAGAAATTCACAAGTTGTTTATATTAACATTAAAATGGAGCACATGCTCGCTGGTGATTGGTTGGTGAGAATGGCCTGGATGCTCTTACCTCTTGCCTTTCCAGATGCGAGACATGTCCATCTGGTCCCTGCGGAACACGTCAAACTCATCATCATCATACACATTGGATCTCTTGTTCAGGACATCAGGAAGTTCCTCTGTCACTGGTCTGAAAAGAAAAAACAATTTTTAAAAAGCATCACAACTAATTAAGCCCCAGGCTGTAGCCCTGGTTAGTATTTCTTTTCAGATAAAGATGACTTCAGGGTGAACGGCTACCTTGGCATGGCTCGGTCCAGTTTATCTAGAGCAGGGGACAAACGGTCCTCCAGAATGTTGTTGATGACTATCTCAGAGTTGTAGTCATATTCCTGTAGGCAGGCCAGCAAGAAGCCGTCGCCCAAATCAGGCAGCAGGTCCTTGATGGCGCACAGTAAAGAATCCACCTCTGCCCCGCTCAGTGAACACACCGCACCCTGTGGGGTTCCGAAGACAGGGAGGGATTTGATTTAGAATAGGTTCTTTGGGATGCACTCTAGTTCTAATTTTTAAAATCCCAATTTCAATCAAATTTCATTTTCCATTCCCCTCATTTAGCTAGTTTGCAACACTCTGTGTAACCTAAAAAACAAGCCTATGACCATTGATAATTAAGCAGCCATTGAGATACAAAGACTTGCTAAGAAGTGATCTTAAATAATTTGGGAACTCACATTGTTTCCTTTGTGAGGAACGCAGACCAGTGCTTCTGCTCCCATCACTTCCAGCTCTGTGGGCACTTGATCCTCCTGAATCTTAAGGCTAGATAAAGAGGCTGCAGCTGCAAAATCCGCTCCACCCTCATTGGCTACAGATGAGGGGGATTTGTGCTCAACCTGGTTCTGGGGCTTCCGCTGACCCAAACTGTCCCAGGCACTTTGCACCCCCTGGAGCAGGTAGGATGTCCGTGTCTCATCACTAATGGAGGGAAACAGTCAAGGAAATAATACAGCATTGTCTAGTCCAGTTAAGTTGCCAGCTTTGCAGACTGTTAACCCTGAGGTCCCATGAATATCATCCTTATGAATAGTTAATACAGCAATACTGGGCATAAAATGTTAACTACAACAAATGGAATTATGAGAAGTTCATAAGAAAAGTTGATGAAGATACATGAAAGGCATGGCCTGTTGGAGGAGGCTGACATCATCTGCTATGGGGAACTGCTCATCATAGTCACAAACAAATCTGAAAGATGAAAAACAAACCATCTCATTTACTCTGTCATCCTTATAATGCCATGAAAGTGTCAAAATAATGCGCACAAACATAAGCATTCTTGGAGGAGTCTCAGGTTTTTACCTTTTCTCTGTTAAAAAAGATGTGAAATGCTGCAGGACCTCCTCTGCACATGTCTGCAAGTTCTCTCCCCTGCAGCATAACATCAGGATTTAGACCTATGCATTTCATGTTTATTTGCCAGGCTTGAGATTTTAAAGGATTTGGTATTTCACCCTTCCAAAATTGGCTGTAAAAAGGTGTGATGCAGCAGTAGGTGAGCCATCTCCACCATCTTGCGGCAGGAGTGGGATAACCTGTTCCACAATTCCTCCCGAAGACTAAAGGACATTTTAAAGGATTAGTCACAATTGCGTTTCTTTTGTCACAACATTTATATTCACATTTCAAAAGGGCAGGACTTCACCTTTTATTGTCAAAATTTCTCTTCCTTACTGCCTTCTCAATATCAGGTACGGCAGTTTCATAAAATGATGACAATCTGCCAGAACGGAAAATAAAAAGATCATCAAAAGCCTTTAGAGCAGCGGTCCCCAACCTTTTTTGCGCCACAGACCGGTTTAATGTCAGACACTATTTTAAGGGACTGGTCGTTAAGATGTGGCAGATAAATATAACGAAAGAACGTGATATGACATAATGAAAACTGTGGTATTTTCTAAGTATAATGATAAACGTGTCAATAGTGAGCCATAGACGGATGTAATGAAGAGAATCTGGTAATTTTTCTAAATAAAACATCGTTCGGTTACAGATAATAAATAAAAGGAAGTAATCTAAGTTATTTATATGTGTGGCCTGGTACCGGTCCACAGCCCGGGGGTTGATGACCGCTGCTTTAGAGGAACCATCCAGCTTTTTGCATCAGTTTACCTGCTGAGGAAACCGTAGGAGTGGAACGTAGAGCACGCGGCTGGGAAGATGTCCAGGAAAGCATGAATGGTTGTGGTTGAGTCGCAAAGGTACAGAATAAGATCTGCAAGCTCCTACACAGAAAACAATAAGCGTGACTCCTCAGGTAGAAGTACTGTGGCCCCCTACATTTGATCAGTTATGCACAGGTTATCATTCCTGCACAACACTCATACTACTAACATTCATTTCATTACATTTATGGGTTTTATCTGACCTGCTGACTCATGGTCAAGGGAGTGGGCTGTTTCTGTGTGCTTAGTTTCATAGGCTCCATGGCAGTGGCTCCTTCACAGCGGAGGCCACATTTTTCCAGGATGGTGTCAAACACCTGAAGGCGAAGCAGAATAAAAAGAAAAGGGATATATTTAAGGCGACATGAATAGAATACATCCGGCCTGCCCTGAATTTGCTTTTAAAGCTGATTGGAAAGCTAATTTTACCTGTAACACAGTGGGAACTGTCTTTTCCAGGTCACTGTAGTATGATGGTTGTTGTGTAAAAATGTTTTCTAAAAAAAAAAAAAAAAAAAAAAAAAAAAAAAAAAAAAAAAAGGTACAGAAAGTTGGCTTAATATAGTATTTGTTGGAAAGATAAAGTTGCACTAATGCTTTAAACAAATAACTGACTGTAAATAAAAGCCAGTTTAAAACAGCCAAAGCATTTTTTTCTTGAAGGTCTGTGCTTTATGGGGCCATAGTCTGAACAACAAAAATTCTACATGATCCCATATGACCAAAACCATAACTTTAACAATCTCCTTACCAATCATTTTATGCAGCAGCTGACCGTTGCCCTTTCCAAACAAAACACAAAGATCCAGAATTTTCGGAATGTCAAACAGGAAATTATCATAGATAATTTCTCCAAACACAGCAGGGGTGATGAAGCTATCCTGCGGAAGCTCATTGTTAGTGACCAGTCAATATATTCGCAGAGGAATAGCTTGATTTTTTTATATATAGGGTCCTACTTTAGATTCTTTATGTGTGGCCATTCTCAGGAAGGTCAAGAAGACTGCTCTGTGAATAGTGCGCTGCATGTCGGCCACTGCGGGGGATGGAAGTGTGGTTAGATCCAAACTGCGTGGTGCATGACGCAGGTATGAATCCAGACACGTTTGCAAAGACTCATCAAACACCACCTAACCAGAGACAGCACAAACATTCAAATAGTCAGAGTCAGCACAAACATTCAAATAGTAAAAAACAGTAAAAACCCAGCTCCTATTAATTCATTGTGCTTTAATTCTATTACCTGACACCAGAATTTGTCGTGAGGTTGTGCGAGTAGCCAATCAAGGTCCTCTGTGATGAATTTGGCATGCTCCAGAAACTCCTCCAACTCAGCAGGAGAGCCATCTTCTGGTGGGGGCTTATAAGGCACAAAACAGCGGTCCTCCTTCCTGACTGGGTGCTAATTTTTTTCCAGACAGTACAGTGATTGTTATCAGTAAAAGATAGGTTTTTGTTAACAGCACTGCTGTAAATTTTTAATGTAAAAAGATCCTTATTAAAACAGGTAGTACAATATCTCACCAGTGCAGGCAGAGTGTGTTCTTTTCCGTACGGGCCAGGTTCAGTCACCTGTTGCTCATCCAGTGGCACTCGAGCACAGGCCATAGCTTTGCCTTCTCCAATTCTACTTTCTGTAAATCATGTGTGATTCATGTGTGAGCCCAAAATATGGTCAAGACTGATGACTGACGATCAAGAATATTTAAAATCCATGGATCGATGTAGTACATTCAAAGATATAAAAACACATAGTAAAAAAGCTGTACAATGCACTTTCCTTTGCTGTGAAATAGAACCATTTACCATCATGATCTTCCATTATAGTAACGCTTTTCATGTTATTAAACACCTTTGCGCCTGCCCAGTCATCAAGTACATCAGTGAAACACTTTTGGACTCCTCACATGGAGTCCAAAAGTGATACATTTGCCTTTTGATCCGAGGCCACCTTCTGTTCTGAAGTAGGCCACTGCAAATCGCACTGCTTTGATTAACGTGTATTTCTTCCTTTAGTTGTTAACTGTGGTTAGAGTTCATCAGTACCAGTAGTATATAGCGCCGCTGTGCAATTTAATCTAGTTGCAACATTTTATTTTAACCTAGTATGAATGTTTGAATCATTGACTTCTCCTCTGACTTTTAACGCTTCCTATGGTTAACTAATGTCATTCGCAGTTAAATCCTCCTGGGTATTAGAAAATTCGCCCAATGTACTGAAGCAAATATAACTAAAAAAAAACAGCTGTTGTTTTTTTCAGCTACATTCATGAACTTTTTTTTAGCAGACAAAATGAACTTTCACAAAATACATTCATAAACTACCAATAACTATGCTTCTGTACACGTTGATTACAGAACTTCGTGGACATGTTTACGCTATAAATCTAGAGGGTTTTAAAACTGCTGTTTCAGAAATGTGATATTTGTTCATATTTAAGTATAATATTTAGGCCAACACTACAGAATTTGCTAGCTATGTGCTATCCACCTTAAGCAGTAAGCAAATCTGATAGCATGTCGATGAATTGAGACATTAATGTGACGTGGCTAAACCATCTTATGGCGCTTTACAGACTTGGGAAAGCGACTCCAACATATAAAAAATAATATATTTCCGCTCACCGTGAATGTCCGTAACAAATCTCAGGCCATTTAATTAGTCGGCAAGGCTTTTTAGGTTTCTTTTCCACTTGTGTCGGACAGGAAATGACGTTATGTTTTGGCTATTACGCAGGCGAATAAAAAAGTGTGCACCAATGCCTGTAGTGCCACCTGCTGTTAGAAGAACGTAACTATTGGGAAACTGCGTTAAATACATTTCTAATTCATATCTATCTATCTATCTATCTATCTATCTATCTATCTATCTATCTATCTATCTATCTATCTATCTATCTATCTATCTATCTATCTATCTAGATAGAGAGATATAGATAGATAGATCTATATCTCTCTCTATATCTCTATAGAGATTATTCTTTAGATAGATAGATAGATAGATAGATAGATAGATAGATAGATAGATAGATAGATAGATAGACAGCTTATGATGTTTACCTTTGCAACTTTGCAAAAAAGCAAACTTTGTGAAAACCTGCCTTTATTATAACATAATCCCATGGAGGGGCAGTCAAAGAGGCATGCAAACTTCAAAGTAGCATTTAATCCATTTATATCCAATTACATTTGCCTTTTGATCCGAGGCCACCTGCTGTTCTGAAGTATATTCATCTAGGCCACTGCAAATCGCACTGCTTTGATACAGAAGTAACAAGTTGAAAGAAGATTAAACATAGGGAAGTTTCACACATTTTTCTAATATTTGGAATATTCTGAAGATACAAATGCAAAGAAATGAAGGCACTTTACACAGTGTTCTTGGAAAAGAGTTTATCAAAAGAAAGTTAGTCATCAAAATACATCAATTTTTTTTTAAATACCTGTATATGAAACAATTTTCACTACAGCATACCAGATGCACTCAATATCCCCATAGAGTTGGTCTTTTTCTGCTTTCGAATTTATAGTTGTATGTGTGGTAATGCTTTATAAACAGTATCATAACTAGTCTGAATTTTGCTGTCACATATTCCAATATGCAAATGTTTTATCTAAATTCCAGCAGCCATCATTTTAACAAATTTTAAACTAAAGCACAGACTGTTTTTTTTATAAAATGTGATGTTAAGATGGACAAATGGTATTTTTAAACTGACTATAGCAGTAAATAAATAACTTATGCCAGAAATAATAAATAACCAGACATTTTAAGAAGCAAAAATAGGTTTGGTGCTAACTTTTATGGCTTGTTTTGTCTATTGAGGAACAATAAACTTGGATTTTTTTTCTTTCTCAAAATCAACAACATATAGATCATGACAGCCATTCACAGCTTCCAGTTCATATCTTTCATAAAAAATAAATTATAGCTATAATTGATACGTAATATCTGGTGATGTATCACTTGTGTGACTTATTTAATACATAGAGAAAAATCTCAACACTGCTGTAAGAAGTCTGTAAGCACAGGTCAACACATATAAGATGATGTCAACATGTAAACTGTTTTCTTCATAAAAATTAAAAACAATCTATCCAAACAAAAATGTTTAAATCTACTCTGAGCACTCAGATTAAAAAGCCACATTTTCATACATGTGATATTACAACCAGGGGCATCATTGCACTAAAACTGTTAATTTCTGATTAATCTGTCAAATCTTTTCCAAATTTTTCAATTACATTATCATTAATTGGTGTTTATATCACAGATACAGTAGTAGCAGTCTAGTTTTATATCATCTGTGTGCTTTTAAACTTGGTAAAGTCACACCCCAGCAAGTAAAATGTGCATGTTTAAACAGCTGAGTTGACGTTACTGTGTTCCAACCACCATGTTCAGATAATTAAAAAAAAAACCAAACAAAAAAAACCAGTCTTTGGATTGTGTACGGATCACAAAGTTGCACTTCAAGAATAAAGAAAAAGGCAATTAACTGCTATAATAATTATGTGCACAGACATTTATCTGGAAAACAAAAATCTTGTGATGTGACATCTTGTTCAGATAAAGCCAATGATTTAGAGCTTTTTTTTTGGGGGGGGGGGATTAAAATTGTATGTTAAAGATGACAATAAAAAGAACCAAAATTTGCCCCCTATATGAACCCCTTTGTAGCCCTTTATTATATTCAGTCCAAATTGGTCTTGAAACAATATTATCTCTTGGGTTCGAGGTGTACAAAATATGAAAAGCACAGCTGGAGGGCAGTTTCATAACTGAAATTCCAGTTTAGTTTCAAGTTGCACTGAAAAGTCAAAGAGTTGCAGAGAGGTGAAGCCTAACCATGACTCCCACTTCATGAGAAAGGGCTGTGCTGGAGATTATAAGATACAATTAGATAGATTTAAGATACAATTCATCAGAAGTCAGATCATCTTCACTAAGGGAATGATGACAGGAGGAAAAGGTCACATGGAGAACCAAACTGACTGATCACTTGTGTCAGAAAATTAGAAACACTTAGTGTTGCGTATTGCACATCGGCGTTCCGCGTTTCTGACCTGATCGAGAGAGCAGCTACTAGACAAAGAGTCCCCAAACACTAACAGAAGAAGCCTGCCACCACCATTGCCTGGAATCAAATGCATACTTGAGTATTTTTTCCATGCAGGACTGTGCTTACCAGCCGCACGGCAATCAAAACACCTTCAAATCAGGATGCAAGAAGGATAAAGAAGATTTCCTCTTGGAGACTGATCCCACCAACACAGATCAACTGACTTTCACTTCACATTGTTTAGCGGATGGTGTTAGGACTCCTTTACTTATCCCAGCTGGATCTGTCCAGCGTAGGTGGTGAGGAGGAGCATGATGGAGAAGCCTGTCAGAAGGCCAGCATTCTGGATGGCAAAGGTGAGCAGGAAGCGTCGGCCGCCTGCATTCTCTTCTTCCCGACTCACTTCATTCATTTCTGGAAACTGAGCAGGACAAAAATAAGGGAAATTAATGCCAGTGTCGATGACTTATTTTTAATGACATGCATAAAAAAGCAGACTCCTCACAGTTACAGTTTATGATTGTGTGCGCGTCATCGTCCTCTGCACATACTGACCATATCTGCCAGAGCAATGTATAGGAACATTCCTCCTGCCAGTGCAAAGATCCAGTTAGGTGAGAAGCTGTTCCCAGCCAGAATGCCAAAGCCCATACCCAGATAACAGCAGCAGGCCGACAGGAAGTTAAACAACAGCGCCTGCTGTATGCTCATTCCAGCATTCAGCAGGATCACAAAGTCTCCTGTAAAAGACAGGGAGGGAATCATAAAAACCATTAAAGAAAGCTGTTAGCTGTTATCTAGGGCCTGGGGGCCATTTCATCGATGACTGGCATGCAATATTCACTGCTGCCAAAACAAATCCCATCATGACTCACCCAATTCATGAGGGAACTCCTCACACAGGATGGCTACAGAGGTGCTGATGCCCTGAAAAACAGAGGCAGTAAAGGAAGCCCCGATGGCCAAGCCATCAATGAAGTTGTGCAAGCCATCGCTCAATGTGATCATCCAGGCCAGTGTGCCAATATTATTGTAGGATGTCCCTTTTATCCAGTAGCAGCCACCAGTCGTGGTGCTGGATCGCTTTGCACCATCTGATCTCTGGGAGTCCTGGCAAAACCAGAGTCAAAGACACAAACAAATAATTACCAAAAGAATGCAATAGCACATCACAAAAAAGAGCATTTGCAGTCAATAGTAATGAAGCTGACGATATAGAATCTTTACCTGTGATGTCTGTGCAGGACGGAACATGAGCTCACCCTCGCCTTCGTCCACCTTGTCCAAAGCCAGATTGGTTGCTTCTCCGTTTTGCTGCAGCTTCTCCGTTTCCCCTCCCTCCACAGCATGGTTTGACGTTGAGTAACAGTCTGCATTGGGATAATCACCATGACTGTGGCCCTGAGGTAAAAAAAAAACATATATATAATTATATTAATTATAGGATTTTTCATTTCAAGTGTTCTAATTTTCCAATCTATCATTATTTATATCTTCCTGCTCATTCATGTAACAAAGTGTAATACTTGATATGAACTTACTCCGTGTTTTTGTTTGAGAAGCACTTTGAGGATTTTTTCCGTCAAAAAGAAGAGGTAAAATCCTCCGAACACCACTGCAGACTTGGACACGTAGAAGTCAACCATTGGGTCAAAACCAAAAGCCTGCCACGAAGGAAAGAGGGGAATAGAATAGAATGGAATAGAATAGAATAGAAATACTTTTATTTATGTCAGACATGGAAATTCACTTGTTACAGCAGCAATCGTCGCAATAATTATATACAATAACTTATACAATACACTACTTATACAATAATACTAATAATACTGACAGAAGTCACATGATGTCATGAAACAAAAGGGAAAGTACCAAAGTTTAATTTTTCTAGGTTGTTTAAAACACCCATTACATGATTTAAATATTGAACATTTATCAGAAGATGAAAATTGGTAACTTCTCTGAATGGACACAGGAACTCAAGTCAGCTGACTGAACAGAAAAATGCTGACTTCATCAATATATCTTCCCCACTTCTTTGAAAAATAAACAGTATTTTTCATATAATTAAGCGGTTCAGAGTAAAATACACGTATAATCATTAATATTCAGTCCTTTTTCCCTTGATTGCACAAAGCAGGCCTCGCATCAAGGGTTAGTCTAGGATGCTACCTCTGGAATGAGCTGAAACAGGGCGTTGGAGTAGAGGGTGCCAATGGCCAGGGCTATGAAGTAAAGCAGCAGCCGTTTGTAAAAGGTCTTCTTCATGAATGGCACCACAATGGCCCCAGCCAGGGAACACAGAGAGATCAGTGTCACAGACAGGATCCCATAGCCCCAAACTGGTGAGCGGAGGGAAGGCATGGGAGGGAGAGAGGGGAAGAGAGAAAGAGAGAGAGAGAGACACATACATCGAGAGTTAAAGAGTTTGGACTAATCTGGGGTTAATCAAACATCTGGACTTTCTACTGATACCTGCAGAAACAATAGAGTCATTTGTCCATTGAAACCGGACCAATACTACTGCATTTTACTTACATTTAAAGATCAGGTGCCCTTTAAAGAAGTTCTCAAATTGTGTTGCTAAAAGGGGGAGTGATTAAGGTACAATTACAGTTTACTGAAACCTCATGTGTGTGCAGATGCAGTCAAAAACAACAGACTTTGTCCTGGTCCACTCAGCCGCATCTGCACAACTTCCATGGCTTAAGGGAACACATAGTAAATTTGTGCGCACGCACGCACGCACGCACACACACACACACACACACACACACACACACACACACACACACACACACACACACACACACACACACACACACACACACACACAGGGGTGGCAAGCCTCCAGGACGAGCTGCAGGACAGCAGTGGATAACAGCATGACAAAAGATGTGCTTCATAAAGCAAATCTTTTTCAACAATTCATCTGAGAGCAACAGATTACTTGAGACTGTTATCCTTTAAAATATAGTAGGTCCAACTCTTTGACTATTTCAGAGTGATCTGACTTTGGTGTTTCCTTTGATGTTTCATTTTCAGTAGTGCCAAAAAGAGTTTACTTGAGTTTACATGGGTAAGAATTCAGTGTTTACCTTCTGTATCTGTGGGCCTGGGGGAGCCATCACCACTCAGCTCCTCCTTACCCTGCAGCCTGCAGGTTCCTGCATCCAACTGCTGCAGCATGGTGGGACACAACTCGAGAAAGCCCTGTCCATCCAACCGTGACTGTTCGCTGACGCTGTAAATTGCTAGCTTGTCTGCAGGCAAACACTGGAAAACAGAGAACAAACTTGTAGAACAGCTAGTCAAAGAACTAGTGTTTCATAGAAATTAAAATTAGTCAAGCCCACATGGCAAGCATGATGACCATACTTACTTCAGGTACCGGTAAATATGTTCCTTCCTAAACAAGGTTCATTTTGCTTGTTAACATAGATATAGTATAGATTCTTTTCTTAAGAGTCTATACTATATCTATGTTCTTAACACGATTCATTTTGTCTTCTTAACATAGATATAGTATGGATTCTTTTTTAAGACAGAATAAGAGTGTGGTCTTTAAGTGACACGTTACCTCGGATGACACCTCTGAAGAACACTGCCGGTTGACAGTCGAAACATGTCAGGAATTTAAGTATTGATTACGGTCATTTTGTCTTCTTATTTTAAGGTGTTTAGGTATTTCAAATCTTACCTACCCCTCTTTATGTCTTAAGAAAAATATCTATAATAGTTCCTTCATTTGCACATTAATATGGCAACTTTGATCTTCCTAACTACATAATAACACTTGATCAGCACAAAGGGTTCACAGGAGGAACTACATATAACGTAGGACTATTTTATTGGGGTCTTGGTGATTAGATATGGTGTTTTATTCTTTCCTCTCACCTTGGAGCTGTTAGCTCTAGTAGGAGTGGTTGTAGGACTATGTGTGGTGGTGCTGACAACATCCCCTTTTTCCTGATCCTGGCTGAGGAGCTCCAGTAGAGCACGCAACTGCGGTACTGTAATAGTGCTATTGTCTCCATGACGAATGAGCAGGTCCTGGACCACCTGAGCAGGAGACTGTGTCCTGGTGTCCCCCTGTCCTGTCACTCGGCCCAAAGGGCAGATGATGGTGACCAGCTGGATAAGCCTGAATGTATTAATGGCACAGCCATGAGAGGACCGGACAAGCATGTTTCTTCACTGATGGGAGGATGTAGAGCTGTAGCGAGAAGAAATGGATATATAACACTGATATCTCTGTTAGCATAAACCACTCACAAGACATCATACAACTGTTTTGCGCAATTAAATTTTGGGGCCAGATCATATTATGCAACAACACAGTGGCAACACAGTGGCAACACTGTGTTTACCAAAGTCTCAAATATTTGAGCAGCTATCAGTACAGATACTGCTCCTGAAAAAAAAACTTCCAAAACAAGGATTTAGTTTGTGTGAGACGAATTATTAGTGTAGTCCAGAAAAACATCAAGCCATCTTGATTCCGACTCCGATTCTTGATCCTGACCAAAGCCTGATACAAAGTACACATAGCACAACCAGAGTCAACCAGTCTACAATCTTTTCCTCCACATAAAGATTAATTGCAGTACAGCAAGGTCACATGCATAGCTCCAAATAAATAAGATGAAAAAGAAAGAAGACACGCTTACCTTTTTCCCTATAGAGGCTCCTATTGCATGTGTCAGGAGCAGGGTTGAAAACCAAGCAGAGAGAGCAGAAGGCTCACCGGGAGGGCACTAGACTGCAGAGGAAAGAAAGATAAAACAAAGTTATGCCTCAGCACCGGAAAAAAAAATCTACGTCAAATCCAGCATGCAACGTGAGTGTCTATGTGTCTAGTTACAGTATGGTGATCAAACTTGAAATATTAAAATAACAATGACTTGAAACATACACAAACCCAACAGGACCCATGTTCCTGCTGAGTGGTTGATTCGATATGTGAATGTAAAACAAAGAAGATCCCATACCCAAATGATTTTCAGAAGGTCCATTGCATAATATTATTATTACCGTGTAGAAGTAGAAAATATCAATATATTTATGCAGGTAAGCACTTAAGAGAACATGATGTAGAATAAACAATTTAAATGCAGGAGCTTTTCCAGGTAGCAGGCCTTGGTACATATAAAGCAGGCCCTGCTTTATATGTCAGAATAATCATCAAGTATGTAATTCAGCATGTCTGCTTTGACAGTCCAAGGCCTATTTGTGGCTTTAGTGATAAAGGGAGCTCGGAGAGAGACCAGCTATCTGCACCAGAGATGTTGAAGGCCTCTGCCACAGTATTATAAACAAGAATAAAGAGGAGGGAGAAGGCAGGAGAATCAGCTGCACTCAGTTTTCCCAAACCTGAGAAGACAGATTACAGTTTCACCTGGATGGAAACAAATGACCATTGACGTTACTGACATAGAGGGGAACCTCTCAGCCGGGGGGATAGCACAGCAGCCCATATGGGACGTCACACAGTTGCATGTTTGCTGAAAAATTAGTTGAGTGTACAGATTCTAACAAAGTTCTGTCTACATTAGCCCAGGCAAACAGGGCTGTTGGAAGGAAACTGAAGAACATTCTAAAGTTGTGAAGCTTTGCCTTGGTAGTAAAATCAGTTAGCCTTCCTGTAATACCTACTAACTTCACGCCCCATGTTTGTGGCTACGACATCTCCGTGCTGTTGCCATTGAGCTTCCCCAAGAATACCCCTACCTTCATGTAAACACAGGTAACTGAAATATTTCCCTTGCCATCATCAATTCTGATAGCTGACTAAGAGGAAATTATCTCTGGTGAACTCGTTGCAGAATTCAGACTGTGAAAGACAAACAAAAATAAAGCGCCTGACAAAAAATGGACAGTAAGTTAAAAATAAGCACAGAAATCGAGCTGTTAAAAATGCAGATTACACCTGAAAGCTGATAGAGAACTAGTGGCCAAACAATGTGATATAATAGTAGAGCTTCAATTTCACTTCTGTTCCAGCTTCCTCAATTTTATAAGTCACTACTTTTACTATATACCATTTATTCTTTTGTGCATCCAATATTTGTGTACATCCCATTTCCCAAGGAATCAAAATGCTACACAAGTGTTTATTAAATGAAGACTGAATATATAAGATGCATATATGGCAGGATATAATCAAACAAACTAAATGTATATAGGAAATATGAAAATATGACTTAAGTGCCTTCCTCCGAAAAGTGTTATTAAGACAATATAGTAAAAGGAACTGTACAATACCTTTGTGTAGAGACCAGAAAACAATCCACTCCAGAGTCTGTCCTCTAAGTTATAGACACCTACCTGCTCAGCTTGGCTGACTTTATAATGCCAGAGCACATGAAAGGTTAACTGGAGAACTGGCTCATCACCCTTCACCATTCATCTTTAATTACAGCTTTGAAAAATCCTCGGGCTGATACCCTTAACGAAGACTGTCATTATCAGGATTTGGCCACAATACCACCCTGCCGAAGACAGAACCAAAGTGTTCCACTGATCCAGCCAAGAACTACTCACCATAAAATTATATGTTAACAAACGCTTACCTTTATCTAGAGGTTATGTTAAAGGTCAACGCACATCTCACAAAACATAAAGAATACACTGTATGTGGACAACTTACAGCCACACGGTTAGATGAACAGGATACTGAACGAGAGGTACGATGAGCTGTTTTTTCGACAATGCTAACAGAGCAACATGGTACATGACTTGGAATAGCAATTTGATGTTTCTTTTTATTTCTGTCACATTTTATTCCACATAAAGAACACTTACACCTTCAAACTTTATCATAATTTAGCAGAATAGATTCTTCAGCGTTTCCTTTTAATTAACCGTCGTTATTCATTACTCATTGCTCGCTAAGAAAATCAATTGTGTAAATTTATAAATCTGTGACCATGGCTTATTTATCTAAAGCCTGGTACATTAGCCTTGACGTTTAGCTTACCGGATGATGACGTTAATAAACAAGCGTTGACTGTATGTCTGTGTTCTCAGCGGCGCCGTGTGCTCGACTCTGAGACGAGTGTCAAATGCCAGCAGTAGGATGGCCGCAGCAAGGTTACGTGGAGTCATTCACAAATGGAGATTTTTTTTTTGTTTTTTTTGTTTCACCCTTAACGTCCCTTTTCTCCATTCAAAAAACCGTACATAGTGTGGAGGATGTACAAGATCATGCTCGGTGACGTCGGTAGTTTGTTCCTTTCAAAATATCAGTGTCTCCTTCATGCGGTACACATCCGGTACTGCAAGAACAGAAGTCTTTTTTCTTGGGTGAACTAACGAAATAAACTAAAAAAAAGAAAAGAAAAGAAAAGAAGACCTACACAGACAAATAAATGCATAAATAAATAAATATTATGTTGAGTGTATTATTTATACAAGCTATAGATTAGATGTTGAAAGAGGAAGCCGTTTTCATCTTTACTGTTGTAAAATGGATACATCTTTCTCTAGAGGACATCAAGTGAAAAATTAGGAAATAGTTCAGGTTTTATCTAAATTAACATTGAAGCTATTAATTATTAATTTTTAAGAAAAGGGCTCGTCCGGGATTTGAACCCGGGACCTCTCGCACCCAAAGCGAGAATCATACCCCTAGACCAACGAGCCACGCAATAAAGCGGACGATGTATTTAGCAAATCTCCTACAATACATGCTCAACACTATTACAAAAATAAAAAATTATATTTGGGATAGAAAAAAAAACAAATAAGAACAAGGAAGTTACAACAGCTCAAAACATATTAAAATAAAAGGCTAAAATATAGTTCTCCACCAAGCAAATAAATGTGTTTGGGTATGGAGTACCGCGAGGTTTCATCAGGCGGAAGTTGTTGTGATTGCGGAAGTATTGAGACGTTGTACGCGCAGCCTGCTCAACCAATCTGGATTAAGACTGTAATTGAGCAGTATTTTGTCTACCTGTATGTAGACCTTTGCGAACTTTTGTAGTCGATACGGTAAGAATGAAAATAATGTCCAATGACTATGGTATCCTGTTTAATCATTTTTAAATCGTACCGTGGAGTGCCTCGTATTGGCTCAGTTAGCGCGGCTAACACGAAGTAGTTGACATCATCGATCGCTCACAGCCAAATATCAAAAGGATCTGGAGGGTAACATAGGGTCATTTCACGACACCTGTTATATGCCAACATACAGAAAAATTGTATTTCTAAATAATGCAAAGTTCAATGCATGTCATTCCTCGCTGGAAGAAAATAAGGCCTAGATTGGTGTATTATCTGTTTAGCTAATGGAGCATCGTTGGGTGACAATTAGGGAAATCTTAAGGTAAATGATGGCGCAAACCAAATTGTGTATTCTGTATCATTACAGTTCAGTGATCTGACAGCAGAGCATTTGTCTGCGAGTTTCTTAATGTAACCTTTATATCGTCTTAATTTTATAGACAAAATGGGTGGAAGCTAGTACCTTAAGTACAATGGATCAGTTTTTAGACATTTTGGTAATAGTCATGTAACATTTCAGGCAAAATTTTTTAACTAAGAGTGAAAATTGTGCAGACTTAAGAAATGACCTCTTAACACAGCCACACCTCTTGATCACGGCTGCTTGACTTTTGCCATACTGTGTTTCTGTGGGCTTAGCATGCCTCCAAAGTCGTCATATGTTAACGCTGTACAAGTTGCTTGATTATATATTTATTATTATTATTAGTCATCATGCTTCTGTGACACAATCTCACATCTGTATTCCTACACATGAGTAAAACACATTCGAGTACAAAAATCATGTGTCACTGACACTCCCATTATTTCTTTTTAACTACACTAACTACTCACAAATAGAGTCGTGTTCAAAATGGGCTAGGAGACGTTGCCTCTTTATACATGTTTACGTAAGATATTGTCAGAGGTAGCACAAATGTATTCTAAAATAAGAATTGATTAATAAATGTTGAATATAATTATCTCTTCACTTTGTATTAAAATAGTAACCTCATAAAAAATACAGCCATTAGTTGATTTTCATCACATACGTTATAGGAATCATTTTTAGAATTTGCAACTTATTTTCGTTTGAAGAAAAAGTAAATACATGCAGTGTATATAAAGGAAAGGTTTTACTGGCTTTTTTTTTCATCTCGGTGTTCCAGCTTGAGCTGTAATGATGGCGGACCACAATGACATCAGTATGCCACCAGAGGAGAGAGTCCGTGCATTGACCAAGAAAGGAAGCTCTGTGGAAGTCAATGATGATGTGCCCCCACGCCGCTACTTCCGTTCTGGCATGGAGATGATCCGTATGGCCAGCATCTACACAGAGGAGGGCAACATTGAGCATGCCTTTTTACTTTACAACAAATATATCACGTATGTGTTTACAGTGATGTGCCTGTTCTTTCCTGAGCAGTGCTGCGTAATTGCAAGTCCTTTAGTCAAACAAACCAGCTAATCAATTTCTGTCTTTTTCTGAAGCCTTTTTATAGAAAAACTTCCAAAGCATCCTGACTACAAGACAGCTAACATTCCTGAAAAGAAGGAAACGTTAAAAGTATGCATAAGTAACATAGTTTAAACATTGAAAAGAAATGCAGTTTTCTCAAGTTTTCTATTTTCCCCAGAAACTGAAGGATGTCGCCTTTCCCCAAGCAGAGATCCTTAAAAAAGCTCTTTTGAAGAGGTTTGACCAAGAATATGCACAGTATCTTGCCAAAAAGGTAAACACACAAAAATATATTCATTACATAAACTTACAGTATAACAAATTAAAAACACCTGTTTGTTATTCTAAATACAATACGAACATCCCCTTATGCATTTCAACTTTAAAATTAATAGTTAATAGAAAGTTTGAAGTTAACAGAAAAATTAGTTGTTGCATGGATGAATGTTGGAATAAAGTCCCTCGTTTGTTCATTATCAAGCCAAATTGAAACAATGACACTACGCTAATAATACCATGAACTTATTCAATAGTAAATTTGAAAAATAGAACTACCTGCTGAATTTACGGTACTGTTTCACTGAAGTCATTTAAAGCATAAACAAAGCTCCAATGCTTCAGTAATTAACACTTTTTACTTGCCTTATCTTTGCTGCATGCGCAGAAAGCAGAAGAGGAGGTCTTGGCGCGGGAGCAGTCCAGGCAGCGAGCGCTGGATGCAGAGAGGGAGCGCGTGGCCGAGATGCAGCGGCGACAGCGTGAACAGGAGCAGTTCAGTGCCTTTGAGGAGATGATCCGCCGACAGGAGCTGGAGAAGGAACGCCAGCGAGTACTCCTGGAGTTTGCCAAACCTGCGACACCTTCCCCTGATTCCCCGCTCATTCCTGGCATACAGGCCCCCTCGCTTGTCTCTCCCAGCGCACCACATATCCCAGGAGATATGTCCAGCGGTATCAACCACCAATACAATCGCCCTCCCCAAAACACTGGCCCACCCAACTTTGACCGGTCACTCAAGCCCGGCTCGTTGTTCAGCCCAGGGAACAACAGTGAGTTAATCTTTCTCTGATACAGGGGGCTGGCCTTCAGAGGATTTAAATACTGCCCTACTCCTGCTTTAAAGTATTTATACGTGGGAGCTGATTTCTTTCCCCCGACCTACTTTTTTACCTATTAATACCATGCCTTGTTCCAAAACATTACAAGAATCCCACTTTGCTTTCAGCTTTTCCTTACTCCATATTTTTTCCCAGATACAATGGTGGATGCCCTTCGGCAGCTGTCCGTGCCCTCTGAGCTATGCAGGAGCTTTCTGAGGTTGGCTGAGGCCAACACAAGCCGGGCTGTAGAAACTTGCGGCATCTTGTGTGGCAAACTGGTAAGATTTTGGAACATTGCAGCTCCAGTGAGCCCAATCTTTACAGCTTTTCTCTTTAATGACTATCTGGGTTAGTACTTTAGTTGACGTCCAAGCCCCAGTTCTTCTCTGTCTCTGTCTCTGTCTGTCTGTCTGTCTGTCTGTCTGTCTCTCTCTCTCTCTCTCTCTCTCTCTCTCTCTGTCTCTCTCTGTCTCTCTGTCTCTCTCTTGCTCTCGTGCTCTCTCCTCTCTCTCTATCTTGCTCTCTCCTCTCTCTTGCTCTCTTCTCTCTCTCTCTGTCTCTCTCTCTCTTGCTCTCTCGCTCTCTCGCTCTCATCTCTCTCTCTCTCTCTCTCTCTCTCTTTCTCTTTCTCATCTATTGCAGGTTTTTGTTTTAAAAGCAAATATACCTTGTTTCTGTTGCAGACCAGAAATGCGTTTACAGTAACACACGTCATCATACCCAAGCAGTGCGGTGGGCCAGATTATTGTGATACCGAAAATGAGGAGGAACTCTTCCTCATACAGGACCAGTATGATCTCATCACCTTGGGCTGGATACATGTGAGTAACAATGGAACATTCTTACCATTGCTGGCAAATAATCATCATTTTGCTGTATATAAACCTATTGATCATAAGCTGCATCACCTCTTCCGTTTTAGTTGCTCCGTCAATACATTTAGAGTGGCAGTTGTGGAATCTAGTTAAAACAACTGCTCGCTGTATTTCCAATTTCCCAGACTCACCCCACACAGACGGCCTTCCTCTCCAGCGTTGACCTACACACACACTGCTCCTACCAGATCATGCTGCCTGAAGCCATCGCTATCGTCTGCTCACCAAAGTTCAACGAGTGAGTCGGAAGTGTCCTGATGTCTTCTTGTGACACATTTGACCAAATGTTTTTTTTTTTGTTTTTTTTTTATTCCTCCAATGATGTAACTGTGTACGTTTGTTTGATGCTTGTTTTATCAGAATTGGCTACTTCAAGTTAACAGATCGAGGAACAGAGGAAATTTCCACGTGTAAACAGAAAGGTTTTCACCCTCACAGCAAAGATCCGCCTCTGTTTACAGTGAGTAGGAATATTCTCTTTTTTTTTTCTTGAAAAGTGATTGCAAACATTTTTCAGTGTCACGTGGTTCACCTTAGTGATGAACAAAAAAAACCATTGTAACCTTTAGATAGGATATACTTTCTGAACACTGTATGCTTCATGTCGTGTCTCTTTCTCCTCCTCAGCATGCGGGACATGTCACCATCACCGAAGGCACTGTGTCAGTGGTAGATTTGCGATGATTTATTTATTTATTTATTTTTTTGGGGTCACAAGATCAATCAGACTGCTTTTGCAAAGTGCAGATATTTTTACGGAGGAAACATGTGTTTTACTGAATGCCGCTGGCAGGTTTACCGGTTCAATGGATTTTAATTGTTCTCAAAGGGAACAACATTGTGAATCTTTTCCTGCTTTTTGCCCTTTCAGAAAAAAATATATTGCAAAAAATACTACCTGCTTGACGGACAGTTAAACCTCTGACTCTTTAGCCCTATCCTTTCTGTTAATTTGTGGTTTTGTTGTTTCACGTTGTGGCATTAATAAAAATCTATTTGTCAGTGGCGGCTTCCTGAAACCCATCCTGTCATGTTTGCAATCACAGTTTGGCTCTGCCTGACAGATAAAGTGCCAAGGAAGGTTTTAAGAATGTTACAACGTGTACATTGCACATCATGAAGTCAATAATTTGTGTCCATGTCTTTGTTCTGTTGATTGGTTTCCTTCGTTAACCCTCAGAAGTTCTGTTAGTCATGAAACAAGCAGAGGAAGGAAAGCCAGTTGTAACTCAGGTATGCAAGCAGTGTTCTGTATTATATATTTTTACAAACACTAATGCTCCAGAATATCTTAAAGTTGATTTGTTTGCAGTGTAATCATTACTTGGTATGGGTCCCCTTTTACATGTTGTCATGTCGTTCTTTCTTAATTATTTGTGTTTGTTTTTTTCCTTGTGGAATGGCTGTTCATGTTCACGTGTATAATGTGTCCATGCGTTAGAGGATGTGCCTGCAACAGGCAATCTGAATGTAATTCCTGCTACACAGTACGAATTCCATGGTCTTGGCTGATGCCTCTAACCATTTTAGTTTTTCTTGAAGTAAATAATTAGCTATAAATGTGAGAATAAGCTTCAGTGACAATAATACTAAATAAACATGTACATACATCGTTCAATTGTTTGTCATATTTGCCCATGTTTACTATTGTAGAAGGTAAAATCATAGGCTCCTCATTAAAAAAAATAGAGTAGCAGATGTATTCATTTGTAGTGTTTTAGATGCAAATGTGAAATTAGTGCAGTAAATTAGGTAGAAAACTAAACACCCAATCTTTTTCTTTACATCTGTCCAATGTGTCTTGCAAGTATTTTATCAATGCATAGTTAATTCTCTACAGATCTGCATCTTATTTTTTCCAGGTTCAGGTCTAATTTTCATTTTATTTTCATTTTTATTTTTATTTTTTTCAGTTTCAAATATTTTTCTTGGAGTTCAGAGATTTGGCCTTGAAAAAGTTTTAGGTTTTGAATTCATTTCATTTTTTCCACATTCCAGTCCAGATGGTGGCGGTAATGCGCCATTAAGCAAGTTTACTGACAGCCATAAGACGTCGAAGAAGAAGAAGAAGCAAAAGAAGAAGACGAAGACCCTCATAAACAGGAAATCAAAGGATATCAGCGCGCCGAGTTTATCCTTGAATAAACGTATCTATTAATCTAAGCAATATCTAAAGACTTGATTAAAACTACAAAATGGGGAAGCGACAACATCAAAAAGATAAAATGTAAGTATTATCGTGAACCTAGTTAGGACGATTGCTACAGCAGTAAACCATGTGCTAAGCTAAACTTGAGTTGAACTTGTGTGCTAATGTTA
>BJFM01008840.1:2790-12997 GCA_016586285.1 Arothron firmamentum
CCCCCCCCCCCCCCCCCCCCCCCCAAGAAGCAACAGTGGTCAGGAAAAAACTCCCTTTTAACAGGAAGAAACCCTAAGCAGGACCAGGTGCGATGGGGGGACTGTGGGAGGGGAACCCCTCCTGTTATCCTCTCCTATTGATGGCAGCTGCTAGGACATATTGCTTCTGTAATGGAAATTGAATGCAATCCACCATACAGTAGGAGAAGACATCTTTTGTGTGCCATCTCTTGTGTGTGAACATTATAAGCTTGGTCGACAGGTGTTACGCTTGTGCTAAAGAGAGTTTGTGCGCTTTCCTTGCTTTTCCAGCTTGGCCAGCATCGTGCTCGGTTCCCCTCCACGGTCCAAGCATGCAAACAGCAGCATGTCGTGAGCCACGTGTCTCTCTGTTGCTGCCTGTTCTTTTCGCCGCAGCTCAAACATGGCAGAAATGCTCCACACCAAGGGAAGCGGAGTGTCCGAGCCCCAAGTGTGCCATTGCGGGAACTTCATCTCTAGCGGGGACCCGCACAAAGTCTGCTCAGACTGCCTGGGGCTGGAACACACCCGTCAGGCAGTGTAGAACCCCAGCTCATGTTGCCTTTGTCTGGTCTTTACCAACAAAAGTCTCCGCAGGCGGCTAGCCCGCCAAACTAGCCTGTCTGGGGCGGCTTCCCCTCTCCCCTCCACCACTCCAGGCGGTGATGAAGAGAAGAGCTGGGAGGACGCAGCTGCAACAGCTCCGTCTGCCACCGCCAAGCGGGGCTCCCAGCTTGACCTGGCGATGGAAACCCCCGTAGATGTCACTGTCCTCGACCTGGACTGCGGCGAGGAGGACAACGTCACCTCTGGCCCCCTCATTTCAGAGGACGACGAAGATGATAACATCTTCGTCACGCTGGCCAGGGCTGCACAGCCCATGGCCCCCGCTGTCTGAAGTGGGTGGCTCCTCTGCCGCTTCTTCCTCCACCCTGGTGATGCTGGACGTGTACAAATGTGCAGCCACCCAGCTGGATGTTCCCTGGCCCGCCCCTGCCATGGAGACCACCAAGTCCCCTTGGGTCACCCACGGATGCCCCCAATGGAACCATACATGGCCGCCCACTGCACTCCCGACGCTGTGCACTCTCCTCCCAAAGCCCAGCCCTCCCCTCCAAGACGGACCGGTTTCAATCTGTGCTGTCTGAGCATATATACAGGGCAGCAGTGCTGAATGACAGGGTGCTCAACGTGCTCTCCCTGCTCACTGCTGTTATGCCCTATCTAGGGTTCCGAGATGCAACATAAAGAAAATAGATGGATGTTTCTTGTTTTGAAAAAAAGAGATAAGTTTATTAACAGAAAAAACGGGAATTAAGAACATCAGGGGAAGCACAGCCAAAATAACAAACAAAACCCGCCAGAAAACAAAACCCACTAAATTACCTACACAAGGGGAAAAATAAAATACAGGGATCTGACCTGTCTTCCTATCAAAAAACAAAGACAAAATTTGTGAAAAAAAAACAGTTTCTTCCACCCAATTAAACCGTATTGTCTCGCTTATCGCGGTTTACTGAAATAGAACTCTGAACAAAAAAGGTGCCTGCCACACGCAGCACCTCACACCCAACTCCAACTACTCAAAATGTCTAAAAGCAAATGGAGCAGAGCAGCAGCACAGGCTGGTGACGAGTCTGAGGAATGGGGAAGTCCCTGGGGCCTGAGCAGGTCCTCCGCCTGGACACACACACACACACACACACACACACACACACACACACACACACACACACACACACACACACACACACACACACACACACACACACACACAAAAACAAGCACAGAACAGCACCCCCTTCAGACAGGGAGTTGCAACCACACTCCAAGGCCAGTCACTAAAATAAAACCAGTCCCCTATGGGGTCATAACACTGCATATCAGGCGGAGCTCTATGGCAACTTTGCCCAAAGCCACGATCCATCGGTATTCGCCGACATCCCCGTCATCACAGACCTGTCAGTGTTGCGCCCTTCAGGTTATGATGGGAACCATGGCTAAGATGATGGGAACCATGGTGCTGCAGGAACGTGCATGGTGGTTAAACCTCACGGACCTGCCACACAGAGAAAAGGACAACATTCTGGATATGCAAGCTGTCCCAGAGGAGATTTTCCGCCATTTTCGGCTTGCCTCCACGCAATGCTGCTGCGAAGCAAAGAAAAGGGAAAACGAGGCGCTCTGAACTTTGTCTCCCACGGATGCCTCCGGTTTCACAACTGTCGCAATGCAGAGCCCCCACCCCTCCGGTTGCCCAGCCCGCACAGTTCCAGATTTCTAAACGGATGAAGCCAGCTTCCAACCCACCCAAACCTTGTTCCGCTGCAGCATCCAGGCCGAGAGGTTACAGACTGCAGTTTGTCTCCATACCTCTGCGCTTCTCTGGCGTTGTTCACTCCCTGGCCCAAGGAGAGTCAGCCCAGAGATCTCCTCTCTGTTAAACAAAGGAGCGATTTGTGTCATTCCTCCCACACTCTGTCAGAGTGGGTTTTACTCCAGATATTTCCTGGTTCCCAAACGGGGAGGGCCGGGATTCGCCCAATTCTGGACTTACGTGCTTTTAATGGATTTCAAAGGAAATACAAGTTCAGGGTGCTCACACATGCATCCCTGCTGCATCTTGTGCGACGGAATGACTGGTTCACGTCTGTCGATCTGAAGGGCGCGTATTTCCACATTCCCATTTATCCTCCCCACAGAAAGTACCTCTGGTTTGCTTTCCAGGGGATCTGCTACGAATATCATGTGCTTCCCTTCAGCCTCTCTCTGAGCCCAAGATGTTCGTGCGATGTTCAGAGGCGGCGATTGCTGTGCTGCGGTGACGAGGCACTCGCTTACCCCGGGTTTCCACCAGATGCGGTGCGCCTCTGTCCATCCCTCTGTCCTGATTTCTGCCATCTACGCCATTCCCACCGGATGCGCCTGGACAATCTCGCACAATCCACCGTGTGCAGGACAGGAAGTAGGGGTTCGAAGGGAAAATAAAACATCCGGGAAATTGTCAAAATATAAGGTCCCATATTCAGAGCGATCTTTTTCAACAAGATGCCAAAAGCAACATCATGTACGACTGCAAGATTTTACTTATTTACCATCCACCCCAATTGTTTCGGATATTTCTTTCCATGCCATGTTTTTCTTAATATTGTCCTTATAAAAAGGATTTTGCACTTATATGATGAGTCTTTCTTCGTCCATTGTCTGAAGTGATAGTGACACAACCCCTGCAAGACCTATTACCTGTTAACGTCATGGGGCCCTTTGGCACAGTTGACAACGATTTCTCTAAATACGAGAACTTTTATTTTGACAAATTCTCGGATGTTTTATTTTTTTCTGACAGACTGACCTGACTTCCTGTGCCGCAATGCCTTGTGCTAGACTGTTGCAGCGTGCTCCATCTGTCTGTCGAAAATAGAAGCGCTGCGTATTTTTCTGGAGGGCGATGGGAGTCCTCTGTCTTGTTGACGAGGCGCAGCCAGTGGAAACAGACGGACTGACTTGAATGGAATCTAATCAGGATGGACAGACGCATCCAATGAAAACGGGGATGGTATACCACATACCTGAATGACTGACTGCTGCTGGCGCAGTTGTGGCACCTGCAGAGTCTGGGATTTGTGATAAACCAGAAAGAGAGCATGGTTTCTCCTATTCAGGACGGGATTTTTCTGGGTCTGTCCCTGAACTCTGTCATGTTCAGGGCGTGTCTTTCGGCAGAACGAGTCGCAAGCTTCAACTCATGTCTCCTGCTCTTCTGCTCGGGCAGGACTGTCCGCTTCAGCATGTGTCTTCAGCTTCTCGGACTGATGGCATCTGCCATTCTTGTAGTCCATCTGGGCCGCCTCCACATGAGGGAGTTTCAGTTTTGGGTTGCTGCTTGCAGGCTGGATCCTGTGCATCATGGCGCACGGAGGCTGCTGGTCATGCCTGACTGCGCCAGAGCAGACTGCGTCGGGCCCCGTCATTCCTGACACAGGGGGGACCAATGGGCGCGGTTCTGTCCAGGAAGGTGATTACCACGGATGCCAGCCGAACCGGCTGGGATGGTGTGCACGATGGTCAGTATTTATAGCAGGTGGTTCCACCTGCCGCTGACGAATACGTTCACCAGCCAATTAAAATTGGCATAATGACATTGACGCCTCTAAGGGCTGACACCAGAGAGCGTGCACCCCGAGACATCTCACTCCTGTTACTCAGAGAATCAGGGTTCTGTAAATAACCTAATAAACCTAATAATAAAGGTTTTTTGGGGGTTTTTTTTGCAATGATGAGTTCATTTATCTGGACAGGATTATCAATTGTGTCAACAGAGAACAGACAAATAATTTTAAAAAATGTTTCGTGACTTCCATTAGTTTAATAACCTTTGTTGCACTGATTAATTATATTCTTTTAATTGTGATCAGTCATTCTGACAGTCATAGGGGTATTAATCTCAGCAGGCAGAGCATCCACATTTGTTACTGTGCATTTTTTCATTTTGTCCTCTTCTTTAAAAAAAAAGGCTGGAGAAGGCTCCACTAGCACCCTGACCACTGAGGCCCAAAAAAGAGAACACAGTCTCATTCACAGTCTCAAAGGCTTTTTCATGTATTAAGCTGAACAAGGGGTGTTTAAAAGTTTAAAGCTGTTTTTTTTTTTTTTTTCTTCCCCCAGCCTAAGCCTAAGGATTTGAATAAACTGTTTCACAAATGACACGCATGTAAATCCGGCAACAATCTTTTCTTTTGTGAAAATTCTTTCAAAGACAGAATGTTCGTTTAGCTTTCGATTTCCAGGTTGGGACACTTTGCTCTTTTCTCTGTTGATTTTTGTCTTCTTAAATTTGGTATCACTGATAATTGTGTTAAAGCCTGTGCTAAATTAAATTAATGTCTGTATTAAAACCTGAAACTAAATTTCTGCTGACTCTTAGTCGTGTTACCTATTTTATTAAAATAAATGTATACAAGCTATTTCAGACATGTCGGGTTTGAGGAGTTGTAATAAGAAGGGTTTGGCTGACCTCTAAAGCACAGATCAGGTCAAAGATTGAAAGTATTGAAAAAACAGAAGGCTTGATTCTATTGAAGCAATAATGACCTTCCCAGATCAGACATTTCAATGATTTTTTTTAAATCTTGTCCCTTATAATAACAAAAGGATTAAAAAAAAAATTGACATAAAAGGATGGTAAACATCTTGTGGCTCAAAGCTATTCCACTTGCCGTTTACTGGGACTGATTTTGGTTTTGAAGTAGCGCTGTCAAAATTAACACAGTAACGGTGGATAATTCATTTTGATAATTTGTGCAATTTATTGTGCAAGTAACCTGGTCGTGCTAACGTAGCTATTAGCATGACGAAAAGGAGCTGAAGACTGTTTAAGTACAAACATAAAGCAGTTTTTTTTTGTAGTTTTAAACACTAGAATAATATTTTTTATATGGATTTTTAAAAAGACTCGTGTCACGAGTATTAGCCGTTATATTTGCATTTTATTAGCCTTCTGAATTTTACACGTTACAGATATGCAAAAATAATCAATATGCAGCAGAAGAGAAGAGGTTACAGAAAAGATAATAAAGCAGACATTAAAAAGGTATGATACTTGTTATTTTGATGGATTGCTTGAATTATTACAGTTGCCTTGAAAAAATGTAGCTTTGTTTCATGTTCTTATGTTTAGTTATTATTTAACTCAGATCATAAGATAAGTAGGAGTAGATAAGTTAGATAAGATGAAATGTAAGTTTCTTTTGATCAATTTAAAATACAGATCAGATTAAAATATAGGCTTACAGCATCAAGAATTACATGACTAAAAATCATGTTGTGCTTTTTTTCCCCATCCACTACTCCAAGATGAACAACCTAACTCTTGAGATCTCCTCCTTGCTGAACCAATTAAACACTTTTTATACAGATTTAGGTGTGATATCTAATTTTATCAGCGTGACCCTCCAACTGCCTATCCATATCTATGTCCTGCTTCTGATAATATCAAGAGAGTGGATCATGACTAAATTTTACATTTTCAATTAGACGATTATTGAGGCTCCCTATGTTGTCTATGACGCCCTAGCAGTTGGGGGATTTATTTTTCCATACTTGCATGTGTTAAGCATTAAAATACTCACCCTGGCATATATTGTCACAAGTAAGTCATGTCTTTTGAAACTGTCTTGTGCTGAGTCCTATTTATCAGTAGTTTAACCTGTGTTTTATTTGAGGTTCCTGAAGTACAAATTGGCATTGTCTTCCACAGTGTTTGCTGTATGCTTTGCTTTGTTGGATAATCAACCAATTTATGGCTTCGAATAATTTCCTAGCCTTTGTTGGAATCATTGTTGTTTTTGTGATGCAGCTTTACTTTTGCATTGTAACCCTTTGGGTCCTCAGGCGGCCCAGTCCATGCAGGCACCAAGAAGAAGAATACGGGCAACAAGAAAATCAAGGCTTTTCGGATATTACTGTTCATCACAGTTTCAATTATTCTGGTATATTTTCCTTTCATTATTGTCGTAGGTTTTTGAAAAACTCATGAAAGGGCGGGTCTATTCTATAGTGGTTTTGGTGTGCTTGAATGACACTGCAGTCATCAGGTTGCTGAAGGACTATCACATAGCATTCATGAACTGGATGTTGGAGTGAAAAGCTGCCGTGGCAGCGGCCATCATTTTCTAGCATTATTATTATTTAAAAGTATTTTACATTGAACACCAGCATTTATTCCCTCCTTTTTCCTTTTATCTTCCTTTGGCCTGGTCCATGCTATATGACAATAAACACTGGCCTTGGGGTGGGTCGCAGAATTTGTTCTGCAGCCGTGTTTAAACAGTTGATGTATTGTAAAGTAATATTACATGGTAATATAAAATTGTGTGTGTGAATAATGCAGTACTTTATCTTGTGGTGAAACAGTATCTGTGTGTTGACATCTCCACACCTAGTGCCGTTATAGTAATTGTATCCATCTTTGTGTGTGTGTGTGTGTGTGTGTGTGTGTGTGAGAGAGAGAGAGAGAGAGAGAGAGAGAGAGAGAGAGAGAGAGAGAGAGAGAGAGAGTGTGTGTGTGTGTGTGTGTGTGTGTGTGTGTGTGTGTGTGTGTGTGGTTCCTGCATGTCTGGCTTTAAGCATTCAATTCCTGCTGTGAGCTTAATGATGTTAACGATGGTAACAATTCTTAGCTTACGCTTAAAGAGAGGAAGGTTTTTTTTAACCAAACTTCACCAAGCAAGCCTATTTCTACTCTACAAATGATTAAATAATGAAGCTTGGTGAAACACTGACATGTCATTGACTGCATGTAGCTACATTTTTTTTCTTAAAAGGTGTCACTGGTGGAGATCGTATATTGTAAAAAGCCTCAGGCATGCGTCACTCTTTGATAAATTAGAAGTGAGGATGAATTTCAAACAGACCGAATGATTATAAAATCTAAGGTAGCATCCTGTTTGTTTATGAATATATTTATTTTATAATGTGTGTAACAAATGGCTTAATGTGTGTTTTGTTAGTATAGGCCAACACATGTTTCAACACATGCGTTTGCATTTGAATGTGCTTTTCTCATCTAATACTCAACTCAAAACACTGATCGGTTCACGATCCACTTAGGATTATAAAAACTCACTTAGTTTGTTATTTAACAACATCCTGGTATGCAAAACTGTAAATTCTGCTGCAAACACACCATGAGTTTAGTTCGGGGACGCTGATGAGTTTGCATAATAATACTAGAGGATATAAATCTGAAACTGCTCGGAGTTTCATTCTCAACCAAATTACCTAAATTCAGTTATTTGTTAATTGAATTCAGTTCAATTCAACTTCATTTATATAGCATCATTTACAATCAAAATTGTCTCGAGGTGCTTTACAGAAACCTAGGGCCTGACCCCCGACAAACAACAGTGGCAAGAAAAACTCCTTTAACAGGAAGAAACCTTTGAGCAGGAGTGTTCCCTCCGACATGAGCCTCTCCTGGGCCTGCTTGGCTTGTTATGGAGGAGAAGGGTGGGGGGAGGACAAATAGAGGAGAGAATAGACATACATCATGCATGCAAATACATTATTAACTGGGCAATCAAAGCTGGAGCTGAGTGGGTCGGAGGGGTCGGAGGTTGGCAGGTCAGTGCGTAACTATGGGGTCGGTGATACCTGTAGATGAATAGAGAGAGAGAGAGGCAGGGGAGGGGAGAGAGGAGCTCTTTAGTTCTGTAGAGATTCATTTTGATGCTATCATTGAAACCCTGAGTTGTTGAAGCCTATGACTTAATTAAAAAACTTAATAATTTAGGCCATGTGTAATGATTTAGCCTGCTCACACAACTCCTATGACTTATATTGTGTCTCCTCATATGATAAGTCCATGACTCCTCTTGTATTTATCTCATGTAACTGAATGTAATCACCATAGCTGTGTGAGAATGTGCTAGTGTGTTTAGCTTAAGCATAACAACTTCATATTAGGTCACTGTCGAAAACAGCTGACAGCTTGCTGAGTCATTATGCGCAGCAACAACTTCTGCTGAGATCTCAACAAAAATATGGCCATTATATACGTTAAACATCACCTGAACAGCCGACGGTCCACACAAAGTTTGAACAACAATGTATGGTGTGCAGATCTGTTAGGCCTCTGTTCTCTGTCCAGGTCAGCTTGACCTCTTGGGTCATACATTATCTGGAGCCTCCGTGTCCTTGAGGGATTAGACAACAGGCTGTTTGTTTAGAGTATAGACAGTGTAGAGCGAACCTGACTGTAAGCTGATGTGGTGAATCTCTCAGGAGTACAAAAAGCAGGCTGTCAGCGGCCAGCGAGAGGAGAGTGCGCCATCCCAAGTTCGGAGAGGAGCTGCTGTCTCGGCTGAGCGTTTGGCGGCTCCTCTGGAGACCGAAGGCGGCGCGGTGGCGAACTCTGCTCTAGTTGACCGATCTTTTGAATCCTGATTCATCACTACGTTTTGCCCTGTACTTTTTATTCTTCTGATTCCATTTGGATGTATTTTTCTCCAATAAATTCTGGGCGACATTTTTGAGAAAAGACAACCTCTGGTACTCTGCGTCACTTTTTGACACGAACACGCAGGCAGGTGCCTTCTGAGTTCTTCCATCGAGATAAGGCTGAAAAACCCCGCCAACAATTCCTAACTCAATCAGTAGGAGACTCACCTGTAAGCCCTGGTTGTTAAAATTGGAAAGTAGGTTGGGTGGGATGCATCTAAATTTTCAGAGCACTGCTCAGGTACCTTTGAGCAATTGACTGAATCCCCAAACACAGTAGATGTTTGAGACTTGGCACATACTGTATATGTTTTTCAACATGTTTTATTTCTCTCTCTTTTTTTAAGTTACACGTTTTAAAAAGAATGCTTGCTAGTCCATTCTATGTGTGCATCTGATTAAAAACACACACACACACACACACACACACACACACACACACACACACACACAAATAAGAGTGATTAAAGATGACTCATCAAAAGGAAAGCCAGATTGCAAGATGGTTGGAAAGCACTGTTGTCTGATCATTGTATGATGCACAGAGCAGATGTCCCGGCTCCGTTTATAATCGATACTATTCTCTGTCACGGTTGTCGGTTTGCCATTGGTGTTTTTCCTCTCTTCATCGCTGCATCTGTGCCACGCCTCCGTATCGGCCGCTCCTGCTGCATCTGCCAATCTGCACCTGTCTTTGCCGACATATGGCTAATGTTGGCAAGACCTGGGGCCCGTTTCAGAAAGCGGGCTTAACGAAAAGTCGGACTTTTGTTGTGATTTAAGGGAAACTCTGGATTTTCAGTTTCAGAAAGCCGGTTCAGCATAACTCTGAGTTAGTAACTCAGGTAACAGACTCCGTGAAACTAACCTGCTTGCTTGCAGGTTTGTTCCAAATAAGCCCGAGTTTCTGCTGCTCTTGAAGCCTGCAGACTGTTGGGAGAGGAAGATCCGACCCTGATTAAACGTTTGATTCAGCCCCCATGGGATCTTCTTTGAGCGTTATCGATTTATTTGCACCCTTGATAGTTTATTTAACAGCATTCTCAGCCCTCACGTCGCTCAAATCGCGAAAAGGCTCTCAGTTCAGAGCAAGTTGTTTGTATTGGTTTGCATTTGTTTTATCTTTATGTTTTTTGTTTTTTTGCCAATGGGGATTATTGTTTGTTCATATATGTGTATATATATATAT